>CM040119.1:329667367-329929146 GCA_022559845.1 Amorphophallus konjac
TATTTATGTCTATTTGGTTAACCTTAAAGATCCATATGCCAATTGAAGCCTCCCGACTGGCCGACTCTCGATCACAGCCTTGCAAGATGCATCCTGCAGTAGATCGTCGCCTCTCCCCTCTCCTCCTCGTTCGACCTCTCTCCGGATTAACAGTCCAAGTTGGTTTACAATAAATTATTAAAAACCATACACCAAGCATATTTTTGACTTGATTATTTGAATTAATATTTCCATAGAAGTTGATCTCCCTGCATTGATACAAGAAACTTTACTTTTACTATGACAATCTAACTGTGAACCTTGTCAATTTTAGACACTGACAAATTTTAACCCCACCCAATCTTTCTCATTCTCTCTACTAACTTTTTAGACATCGAAAAATTTAACCCCAGGCGCCCATGGGGTGTCTCTAACGCTTGGTCTCGGTGTGCATAGGGTTTGTTTGGGGACTGATTTCTAGCAAAAACAAATCCTGGTGAGTGAGGGATTCGACGGGTCCCCTCCCTCCACATATGTGCCCCTACATTTATCTCTGCTCATTCTCTTATTACAAAAGAAACGCAAAAGAAGAAGAAATACAAGGAAAAGTATAAAAAGATGCCTATTTCATTTTCGCTTCCATTTCCAACTTAAAAGTGGAAAGGAAAAATGAAATCGAGGTTATCTACTTCAGATCGACTTATCTGACGGAAGGGAGGATATCTCAGCGATCCGTTATCCACTCCGTTTATCACATCAAATGAAGTTTAATAATAATTTATAATTTTTTAAATGATAACGGTTCATTTAAATGACACCAAGTTAGATAGATGAGACAGTAAATCAGTTAAAAACAGACTATACTGCGTGTCAATGATTGTAGGGATGGGATAAAGATTGATAAGATCGATCCGGTACGTACAATACAAGGCTTATTTGATTGTACCCGACTGTGGCTGACATAGTCGGCACATGGCACGCACGCGATACACGACATCTCGTCGTCGTCAGCCTATGAGAGACAGTGGCGGCTGGGGGAGCTTATTAGGATGGTAAGAGCTCCAGCAAGGGAAGAGAAGAATATGGCGGGGACAAAAATTAGAGCAAAGGGACGATTGTTTGAGTGGGGGATGACGAAGGCGGTGGTAGGGATGACAGTGACCGGGAGAGGTCAGGGTGCATCCGTCGAGGTGGGAGGAGAGAGAGAGAGAGAGAGAGGAAGAGAGGAGTCATCGTGAGGAGGGAGGCCGCCTGAGCTCGAAAAGGAGGGACAGGGGAGGAGGGAGAAAAGAGGCATGGATGATTGAGTGTAAATTTTATTTTATAAATAAATTTATAATATTAGATAGGGAAGAAGGTAGAAAAGAGAGGTGGATAATCAAGTGTGAATTTTATTTTATAAAAAAACATAATATATTTTTTTATTTTTTATTATTTTTTTAACATGTCGCAGCACGGAGACATATCACACCTTGTCAAATCGAACCAAGCTAGGCAACCGCTCCGATCCGCACCGCAGAGGAAGGAGATCCGACTGTTCAGATAAGTCGGGTCTCGTGATTGAGTGAACTCGGTTCTTTTCTTCGTCTTACGTTATGATCCAACGCGTTCGAAAATTTCAAAGCCTCCACCGAACTCGGTTCCTTTCTTCGTCTTACGTTATGATCCAACGCGTCCGAAAATTTCAAAGCCTCCACCTCCTTTCGGCCGAAAGGAGGGTGACGTGGTCGACATCAACGCCTCCCAACCCCCTCGGTTACCGTTCTACCGCGCCGAAAGCGCGGAGGGGACTCGGCGCTTGTTCTTCTTGTCTTCGGCGGAGAAGGGGTCGGTCATGCACTCCGTACGTCGGAGGAGGCGCCTTCCAGGAAGGATCGCCCGGGCACAAGATAACGTCACCGGCCACGAAGGCAAATCCCCGGCGGCGCTATATATATATATATATATATATCCTCGGCCGTAGTACCACCTTGGGAATGGCCTCGCCGATATGAAGAAGCTTCAGGGGTGAGGAAGCCAGAGCAGAGACGGCGACCCGACTGCCGGCGGCTGGGCTTGGGCCTCGGGGAGCACCCGTTGCAGTTGAGTTTTCAGAGCAGAGTGGTAGAAATCCGGCGCCGCCGTGGTAGGTGCTCGTGTATTGCTGCTGTTGGATCGGACCCTTGGTCGATCAGATTTCGGAGAAGCGCAATCGCCGATGAACGGGCCCTGCTCGTCTCCATCCGCCCCTCCACGGCGGCTAGGAAAGCTGGCTACCCGTCGGAGGGTGGCGGACTCGCGCGAACCTTCTGGGTCGGACGTCTCGCTCATGGCCGTCCGCGAGCGGCGAGCTTGGAGGCAGGAGTGCGGTGGTGGTGACCGCCCGCACCAAGGACGAGTTCGCAGAGATGCCGGTCGCCGACGGCTGTTTCATCATCGAGCACTTCGTCCTGTGGGCTGTGGCCTCTCGGCTTGGGGTGGATGGAGGGGTACCTGATGCCGTCGGAGAGGCAGGATCCGCCTGCTAAAATTGGTTGGGCATTCCAAGACCCGTTTCCGTTGGCTGCTAGGGAGATCTGATCCATGAGAGCGTGTAAGTTCTTGAGCCTTGATCCTAGTCTCATCTCCTGCAGACGATTGGGGGTTATGCCCACTCTGGAAAGAGACAGATCTGATCTCGCGACACCATTCTTCGGCCTTCTCTACCTGGCATACCATTCTTGATCCTAGTCCCATCACAACCCAGGCATCATCTTATTTCCAAGGTGGGTTTTTTTTATCTCTTCATGCGAGTGTGCGATTGAGAGAGAGAGAGAGAGAGAGAGAGATACCCAACTCCCAACTGATGCCCGAGAGAGAGAGAGAGAGAGAGAGAGAGAGAGAGCAAGATACCCAACTCTCAACTGATGCCCAAATTCGAAAGCTGTGTCTGTCTGTGCTCTGCTTGGCATTGTTGCCGAGGGAGCCAAATTTGAAATGGGAAGGGAGGTCTGATCTCTGTACTTGTTTCTGATACACAGATGGAGAACTACGCCGTGGACATCCAGCTTGGGATTCAAAGTGGGCAGTAGCAACCTTACATAGCATGCCAATTCCAGCTACACTGCATATTCGCATCTCAGCTCGGATGGGGTAGTTAATTTTTCCTAATCTCATTTTTCACACAACTTACTTAAGACTAACTTACTTAAGACTGCTATATTGTTTGTCTAGGAAATGTCGAGGATTCGAGTAGAGATATTGTTAGAAAAACACATAAAGATAGGTAAAAAAAAAATTTCCCTCTTTGTTGTGGGGTTAGGATAGCGGGATTTATTATCCGACCGGAGATAGTCATGTGAGCCCCACACGCTCCTCTCCTTCTCACACACATATATTTAACTGAGGTCAGATACCGCATGATGCGGTATCCTATCCCAGTTTCGAAGAGCACCTTAAGATCACTTTGATAACAAGTTAAGATAAATTATCATAGGTAGGTACGACTGAGTTATTCCTTAGGGGCCTCTTTGTTTCTAGGTTGGGACACCGTGTTCAATCGAATACGGGACACCGTGTTCGACCGAATACGGTGCTCGGGGTGGGATAAATCGCATGTGTGTGAAGGAAGGGTGCAGGCTCACTCAAAATTCTGTCTCATCAGTTTATAAATCCGCCCGACAATTCGATTATCAGATCGGATCTAGATTTTTTCTTTTTGAATTTGATAATTTATTCTTATCTTGAGATAATTCATTCCACGTGAAATAGTAGACTTTAACCTTAATCGACTCTAAATAATTTAACCATATTATTCTGTTATTAAAATTACCCTTATGAAATAAGAATATTTTGATAACGGATGAAAAACGATGATTTTGAAATTTCAAAATTATCAGGACCCTCCAAAGTATATCCACCTCCCACGCCATAATCTCTGCCACCCCCGCCCAACCACCTTGCCCTAATCTTAACCTTGAGCTTCTATATCCTCGAGTCTCAACCACTATTACGTGTTGATATTATTCCCTACCATCACAATGTGTATTTTTTTTTTTAACCCGTGATGGTGACTGGGGGGAGGGGGAGGCCGGCCGGCCGGGATTGGAAAGCCCGGGTAAACTTTGCTTACGAGGCCGCCCCAACGTGGGCGTCCAAATGATGCGGGCGACCGGCTCCCCCCTTGGGTCGTTTGGACTTTGGACGGATCATGAGAATAGAGACTTTGAAAAAATCCCATAAAATAGGGTTGACGGACGTATCATGGCATGAGATAGATAGATTTAGGGGGAGGTGAGAAACCAACGTGATATTATGCGGGTTGATCCCCTAAAATCATGATCTATTTGATAATCCCTTTCCATTAACTTTCACTGACATTTTTACATATTTTTCCATATATGACTCTGTTAAAAGTAAATTTATATGAATTAAATATAACATATGTTCTTATGGTCATTTTTTCTGCTAAAAGATCACTACAACCTCCTAAAGAGGGACGAAGGAGGTGACGAAATATTATATAAATATTTGGACGGCAATTTATCAAAAGGATATAAATGATATTAAATTTATGTAAAAGGTTGTATATATAAATATAGATAAATGATAGATTTTTTATATAAACTCGCTTTCAATAGAGACATATAATAAAATAACTTTATCTTTTATCACTGGATTCACTGCCGATGTGGGGGCAGGTAATGGGCAGGAAGGCGTGGAAGCCATGTGACAAAGAACCGGGAAACTTCCTGGCATTTGCCCACGAAAGCGACACCGAATGGAACAGAGTATCGTATCCGTTGGGTTGGACCGTGTAGAGAGAGAGGGGGGGGTCGATGGAGAGGGGAAGATGTCTTTTTTTTTTCATATAAAAAAATGGCAGAGAGAAGGTGAGCAAGCAATGACTTCAGTGGAATAAAATAATAGTTTATGGAAAAATAAATAAAAAATATCTTGGGAAAATACGAGTGCATCCTCCCATGACGCTTCTACAGATCACTGATAAATAGTTTTTTTTTAAAAAAAAAAGCACACAATTTTGTCTGCGGTCCTTCCACGGACATCCCAAGTCAAGCTTTGGACAAAAAGCACCGCGTAGGGAACTGCGGACAAATATACATGAGCCGCTGCGTCGGCAGGATAATCTGGTGGAGGGAGGCTGCGGTCCATGGCAGAGCGAGGGAGGAAGGGAGGTGATTCGCCGGAGCAACTTGAGCATGTCGTCCTCGAGATGGAGCAGATGTTTCGCCGTGGAGGAGCCCAGGTAGGCACGGCAACCCGGCGGCCTTTGGCTGACCTGGGGGGCCGGGGAGCTTACCAGCAAGATGGTGGTTTTGCGGGGGGAGGCGGTGGATCCGCCTCCGGCGCCGCCATGGTGGATGTCCATGCCCTGGAATCGCCAGATCTCTTGGAAGGACGGATGAAGAAGAAGCTGGAGAACCTGCCCGCCGCCGACACTCCACCGTCCGGGTCGGTGGGAGGCCGGCCCTGCATCTGCAGGGTCCCTCCCAGCATCAGGGACCAAGAAAAGGAGGCCTACGAGCCCAGAATCGTCTCCATCGGCCCTCTCCACCGCGGCAAGGGAAGCCTGATGCCCATGGAAGAGGTCAAGCTCGCCTACCTGCGCGACCTCCTGGCTCGGAGCGGTTACAACGAGCTGGGCAACTACATCAGGGCCATCCGCGGGTGCGCCTGCCGAGCTCGGTGCCAGTACGCGGAGAAGGTTGACCTCCCGGAGGACGATTTCGTGGAGATGCTGGTGATCGACGGCTGCTTCATCATCGAGTACCTGGTCAAGAGGGTATTCAAGCAGACTGTGGAGACGACCCCTTTGTCCGGCGTCCGGTGGGGGTTCTCGCATCTTCGGAGGGACCTGATGCTGCTGGAGAACCAGATCCCTTTCTTCGTCCTAGTAAGATTGTTTGAAAACTCTAAGATACCCTTCAGGGGCACCCGGAAGGAGCCCCTCACCCTCATGGAGGTGACCCTCGGATTCCTTGAGATTAAGCTATCCTTAGAGGAACGGCCCAAGGCTGAGGAAGTCCTCCACCTTCTCCACCTCTACCACCTCTGTATCAACCCCAATCGCGTACAGGAGGTCCCTTTCCGTTATTCCTGCAGCCAGCTGATGTTGTGGCCGTTCGCCAAGGTCTACGACCTCATCTCCCTGGTCTTCTTCGGCGTGCTCTACCTTGTGTTTATGAGAGAGCTGCCCTGCCGGTTCATACCATCCAAGAAAGACTCAAATGCCCCACCCAGGATGATCAATTGCGCAACGGAGCTCGTCGAGGCCGGCGTCCACTTCAAGAGGAAGGGCATCGACAAGAGCAAGGTGAATTGCTTCCTCAAGGTATCATTCACGGACGGGGCACTGGAGATCCCATTCACCAAGGTGGAGGAGTCGACCAGTTCCAAGCTCCGCAACCTCATCGCCCTGGAGCAATGCTTCCCCCACCATGTGGACAGCTACTTCACCAGCTACGGAGTTCTCATGGATAACATCATCAACACCGATGGCGATGTTGCCATCCTGAGAAGTGCTGGCATCATCGAGAGCAAGCTGGGGAGTGATGCGGAGGTGGCTAACATGTTTAACGCGCTGTGCAAGGGGACGCACATCAAGTATGACACCCACTACAATGCCCCCTTGTTTAGAAACGTGAAGGAGTATTGTGACTATGCTCACCATAGGTGGAGAGCAACCTTGGTACACAAGTACTTCGGCAACCCGTGGACTATTATCTCCTTAATAGCTGGTTGTTTCCTCCTCGCGCTCACTGCTGCTCAAACTTATTTCACAGTCTTCCCCCGAAAATAGCTCACAGTGGTTGTAGAAGAAGCTGACGATCGACGTGCCTATATATGTGGCTTTGCAAGATGTGTATATATATATGCCTGTTGTCATTGGATTTAAGTCTTAATAATGCTTGCTGTACATTGTGGTGTGTAATTGTGTCTTAATCTTCTTGTAAATCCATATGTGATCATCCGGCTGCTAGGTGTGATAGGGGATGGCTCAGTGAGTTTACAAGATGACCAGATATATTTACATGCCATGATGTGCAGCAACTGTGACTCTTAATGTATTGTGGTTTGCTAATAGCTGGATGTGGCTTTGTTTTGTTGTCTGTGAGGATGGATGGTCAGTTGTACTGAATTACTCTAATCTGAGTAAAATTGTGTGATTTCTATCAGCCAAGTTAATCATGTCATAGCCTTTTAGTTATTTTGGGTGTTCAAGTGCATGCACGTTGGTGCTTGTTTACATCAAGAGACTCATTGTTTGTGTTAATTGTGTGATGTCTCTATAGATTCTGTCATTACAGCCGAATTGAGAAACCATATTATGGGGTTTAATGTGTCGAACTCTACTCCAATCTGATTTAATTCTGCATTGATTTGCGACTTGCCAAGCTGAACTCTTATGTACGGGTATCAGAACAAGCAGATGCTTAATTTCTTTTCAAGCTTATCTTAATTAATTTCTTACCCTGGCAATGTCATCGTACTAAAGTTTACTTCCAGCTGTGAATGGTCTATTCAGTGTAATATATAGGACGACTCACAGCTGAGTTTATAAGATGACCAGGCATAATCATGCACCATGGCTAGTATGCAACAAATTAATACGAGTACTATATATTATATATGGTTTGCCAATAGCTAGCTGTGGCTTTGTTTTGTTGTCTGTGGACTCGAGGATGGTCCGCTCTATAGTAAATCAATCATCTTGTCTTGTAAAATTGTGTAATTTTTGTAGCAATCAAGTTAATTATGTTACTGTGCTTCATTTGGGATGTTTAATTATGTGCGATTTGATACTTGGTTTGAAATATTTCCTTTTGATGTTCTTAATTTTTCTTTGTGGAGAAGGGTTCTTAATTAGATCAAATCAACTATACTGGTTGTTGTGGGTAGGAACCCTAGCTATATATGTTGTCAGGCCAGGGAGGAGCGAGAAGGCCCCTCCCAGATGGTAAATGGCTAAACATTGAATCCACTTGGTTCTGTACGTACTCTAGATGGAATCAATGTGGAATTGTTTGATTTTTTTTTTTTGCTTTCATTGTATCAGAATTCTTAATTTAGTGCAATGCATGGTAATAATATTTATGCTTGCTTTGGATGTTTATATATTCAGTAGGGAACTTTAGCAGATAATTACATAGGTTAAGTATCTCATAGAAGAACAGATGGGTGTTAATTGCGCCCTAAACATCTGGAGCTCAGGGTGGAAATTAAGCTCGGACGAGGTCCTATATGTATATTGACCTCGCTCGGAACCTCTCGTAGATTGTTGTTGTTCTAAACGGAGAAGCAAGCAGTTGGAAATTTCAAGTCTTCACCTCTCTTGAATAAGTCCTTTCTGATATATGGCTGCTTCCAACCAAACGGAGCTCCTTAATTTGTAGTTATTTTTTCTAGTTGAGGTGACATTCTCCTGTTGGCTCAATCCAGTGGTCACCCAGAAGCAAGCTGGAGTTATTTCTAGTCACTCTTGGCATAATTAACCTCTTTGCAAGTTCCTAGTACAATATTGGTTATGCCGAATCAGAAGTGTTTTTCACAGTATCCTCCTTACAATGGCTGACATTAAACTCGTTTGTTAATGGAAAAGGCCAGATTTGGATTGACTGCGATGAGTTTAAAAACATGCAAGAGAGTTTTGAAAGTAATGATGCATGAAAACTGGGATATATGCATGATGAGAGAGAGAGAGAGAGAGGGGGGGGGCCATCCTTATGAGCTCATGATTTGGATACAAGGTTATCGATAAACTATGTTGGCGAAGGAGAAAAAAGAAACCACCGTCCAAAGGTACAAGCAACTGTTGCGGACAGATCACACATCCAGCACAAAAGGCCGCTTCAACATCCAAAAGAATAACAAGCATTAGCCAATCTATGCTCACAAGCCCAAAAATAAGGAACAAAAAAATGAAAGAATGAATAAAGAGAAGGATTGCCTGGTTGCTCGATTTCTCTAAATGGGAAAAATCAATGAATGGTAAGAAAATATAGTACTTATTGTTCCAAAAAATGTGCCCATTTAATTTGGTTCCGGTAATAAGAGAAGCCGATAAAATATTCTGATTACCCAGAAGTGTGGTCAATATCTGATATGGTCAGAGAAAGATTTCACCACCAATTTTATTGCACAGATAGAGGTAGTATAATCAAAAGTGCAGAGGAGAGGTTTCCCAGCGTCTACTCAGAGAAACATGAAAAGAATTACATAGATTTAATGATCCTATTCCAAGAATCCGAGCTAGTCCTAAGCATATACCCTATGTAATTAAAGGCGACGGAGGCGATCACCTAGGCGATGGCGGCGATGGAGGCGGCCACAAGTCGCCTCGCCTCCATCTCAATCACCCCAATCCGGCCTTGTGAGTCCAGCCCACCTCTGCACGCCTTGGCCCATTAGATTTTTTGTTTAACTTTGTTGTTAATTTTAGTTAAATTTGTTTAGTTTTAGGAATGAATAAATTTAGGAAATTTATTAATTTTATGTACGCATTTTTTATGATATTTAGATATACATTTATATTTTTAAATTATATATATTATTTTAATAAAATATCACCTCAAAATCGTTTAGACATTCGAGCATGAGGCAACCCCTTAGTCGCCCCGGTTGCCTCTTACCTCTGACTACATAGAATATATCTAGTCCAAAAGTAAAGAAATTACGTGAAAGACAAATCAATACAGAGAAATCAATTATCTCGGCCCACTACAGATACTAAGGGTTCATTTGGAGAACACAGATAGATTTATTAAAGATTTCAATCATTTGCATTCCCTATACATGTGTTCCCAAACGATGTCTATCACTATTGGTGGAAGTCTCATTGATTGACCCTCCAAGTAAGTCAGGTAGTCGACGTCGAAGGGCTGAGAAGATGACTGGCATAAAAGAGCAAATGTATCTTGAACTGGTATAGCGACCGTAGGTTAGGCAACACCTTGCTAATGTGGAGTGGACCCTCATTATATAACACTTGCCAACCCATTAGATTGTGGGGAGTGTGCCTTCACACTTGTAGATGAGGCGTATGTGAACTATAAGTGGGCAAACTAATTATGATGAGCTAGCATTAGCTTCATTAGGGGAGGTTAGAGCAGTAGCAGTCTAGGTAAGAGCATGGTGTGGTGTGGTGTGGTGTGGTGGGTGCAGGATCAGAGATTGCATTTGCAGGGGACGTCTGATGCCAAAGGTGCTCAAAGGGGGTCCAAGAGAGGGTGGGTTCCTTGGACCACATCCCCAATGGGATTCACAACATCACTCCAGATTCCTTTTCAAAATAGATCGCAAAAGTCAAATGAGATTTGGCAGATAGCTTTCGTTCATACCGACAGCCCTAACAATATCCTACAAAGAGTTTTACTCGCTTCATCGTATGCAGCACGACAGGGTCGACACGGATTATGTTGCTCAACCATGCGGCATCACCTGTTCTGCTATTTTACGTGAGAGATGTCTAATGCCTTGAAATTGATGTCAATGCACACGGAGTCCTTAGTTTTAAAAAAAATGCCTGCCATTTTTTACACCATCCGTTGGGTGCTTAAGAGCACGTAAATGCTCATATTTAGTGTAACACATATACTCATTATTTTCACGGGTGTAATTAGTGTGATATTTTTTATTTTTTTAATTTTGTTAATGACTATTTTATCAAATTAATTTGATATATTAATCACGTCATCAAAAGACGTGACATAGGATCATGTAAAGAAATATTTAGTGCAACACGTACATTAATTACCCTCACGGGTGTAATTAATATAATATTTTTTAACTTTTTTTGAATGACTCTTAGGTTAAATTAATTTGATGTATCAATCATGACATGGGGATCACGTAAAAAAAAATTATCCTCCTAAGAATAGTAAAATTGATTGAATTTTATTATTCACGGAGTTAAAATTTTATTTGTACGTGATTTCTGCGTCACGTCTCCTTACGACGTGATCATGCCTCAAATTAATTTGACACGAGAGTCGGTCAAAAAAATAATTTTAAAAAATAAAAATATTACACTAGTTACATCAATAATTATAATTAATATATATGTTGTACGAAGGTCATATTGTGTTGACATGGCCTGTAACAGTGGGGTGCATTAAAAGTGACATTGGCACAGATTTAAAGGTGGTAGCGTGCTTCGTACGGAGCAAAATAGGTGGCTTCTCATGGGTAGGCGGCGCAATCCATGTCGGTCTTACAATGCAGCAAGCAAAACTCGCCTACAACTAGGGACGAGAGTTTTGTGCTGACACGTGTAATCAAAAAAAAATGTGCTACTTGCCTTCAAATCTTAATTTTATTTTTGTTTCAATTTTGAATCATTAAATCTTTTTTACTATTATATAGGGATTTAAAATTATAATTATTTTCCGCTGCTATTTCTCATTTGTTTCAGGAATGATTACTCATGATTTGTTGTGTGATTTTTTATATTAGGTTTGAACATTTTTTTCATTATAGTTAGATTATAAAGTGTCTAGGAACATTTTTTTTCAAACCTCTTTCTACTTTAAAATTTATGTTGTGTTAATTTTTAACTTAAAATTTAAAATCGATAAAAATTAACATTTTTTGTTTGACAGAAATGTCATAATTTTTAAAGTTTATGTAGACATGTATGACAGACAACTCCTCATTAATTTTTTAAAATTATCAAAGTGACCATCACAATTTAATAGAGATTGTTATCAGTCATAAAAGAAAATAATAACTATTAAATAAGTTATAATATAATGTCGTCAAATTCATTAACATAAGCCATGTAACTATACTTCTCAAAGCAGATTTTGAACCACAGTATTTTTCAACAACAAATCGCTAGATGTAGAAGCTGCACAAATGTGAAGAATACTTGCACAGTAGATGGAAAATCAGCTCTAGCAAAGTGAACATTAGCATAGATTTACAAACAAGAGAATGCAATTCTTTAACCGGGACATAAGCTCCAAGAGAGATTCCAAGAGTAACAAATAGAATGCATCCAATCCTCTTCAAGGCTATTGTTGTGGTAGATCATGTACAGACACCTCAACATCTCACAAGTGAACATGGGGAACAAGAACAAGAGGAGTACGCTTCCTCACTTCAATCTTAGATAGCTGCACCTCGATCGACATGTAAGCTTATGCCAGCTAGAAACGACGAGTGCAGAGTTTCCCAGTCCCCTTCTTTAAAATTAGCATTCAAGAGTGAATTGGGTAACCAGAGGCAGTTAACATCAGTGTAATTAAATCACTTCAAACATTTTACATTAGGCCAATATAAAGCTAATCTCAATCACATGGTCTAAAACTCGTGATTGAAAAGCGATTATCCCGTTAAAGTCCAGTGGAACCTAACCAATTATCCTTTGGCTGCACAATCTAAAACATGGCAAGAAAGCAGGTCTACTTATGGCATTCTGATGTTGTAAAGTGCTGCGCTTTCTGATCCTAGTGAAACTAGGAAAACTATATATGAGCCTTAAATCAAATAAGAGACGACTGTTCAAACATAACAAAAAACAGCAGGACACCAGTATCAGAGATCTAGGTCACTACTGTGGTTAGAAGGCCAGAAGTAGAAGCGGATAAAGAACCTATATAAGAATATAATGGTGACTTCAGATTACCCATGGGGATGTTTTGACCACCTCCGTCAGACTCTTTTTACTGTACTTAAAATGAGTGGGTTCAAAATGGGTTCAAGCCATCCGCTATGCATTGACATGAACTACACCTCAACTGCAATTGGCCATGAATGGCCTACAGGGAAAAAGAAATGGTCATTGGCTGCATCTTCAAGGTCATTCCCATCCTGTTGGTTGCAATAGATTGTTCTTTCCATCTTGTTTTAAAATGATCAATGCTGTGAAAGTCAGGTTTTGCAAGTGTAACTTTGAAAATTTTCCAGCAAACCAGCGTCCCTGTAAGCCTCATTTGCCCTTGAAATTGGAATATCTAAGGTTGCAAGATGTTAGCGACGATTCTCTGCACCTGCATTTTGTAAAAGGTGGGGTTTCAAAAGTAAGAATCTGCTTCAAAAAACAAAACCAAATTTTTTTCCCCTGGGTAGACGGAAATTTTACAGGAGACTTTCAGAATTAAGTACACATGTAATTGCAATCCACATGAGCCATCATGTAACAAAATGTCAGATATTAAGGTAGTTTAAGTCGCTGATTGGCCGTTGGAGTGATTAGGGGTAGTTTACGTCGGTAGTTAGCTGTTAGATGTTTTGTTATTTTTGTTAGAAATCTGTTAGGGTCACTTTGATAAGGGGGTGGGTCAGGGGTAAGCTCGGTTAGGGGCGGGTAAGTCACCCCGGGTGGCTCACCCCTAACCCACCTCGGGTGGCTTATTCCACCCTTTTAGTTGGAGTGAAAAAACTCAAGCTTATCTCTAACTGACTCCGGTTAAGACAAAAAGAGTCAAACTAAGATTAAGTCACCTCATCCCAGATAACCCACCCTAACCTAGCTTACCCCTTTATCAAAGTGGTCGTTAGAGATTGGTCATAAATATGTGGTGCAACTCTAGTTCTAATTTGTATTTGTAATATCCTATGGAGTAGTATAAATAGAGGAGAAAAATGATGGCCAAGGAGCGATCGAATTAACCCAAAACACGGTTCTCCTGCTTTCATGTCTATTGTACTCTGTTCCTTCTTAGTTGTTAGTGTTCTAGTGACAGCTCGGCTAGTTCTTCCTATTCTTCGTCATTTTGATAACTGGTTAAGTCGGGTTAGAATGAATTAATCGGGGTCAGGTAGATTATTTATTATTTGATATTTTTTTTCAACTTGTAAACTCCCGACCCCCCAGGTCAGCCAAAGGCCGCCGGGTTATCGTGCCTACCTGGGCTCCTCCATGACGAAACATTTGCTCCATCTCGAGGACGACATGATCAAGTTGCTCCGGCGCATCACCTCCCTTCCTCCCTCGTTCTGCCATGGACGGCAGCCTCTCTGAACCAGATTATCGGGCCGATTCAGCGGCTTATGTTTACTTGTCTGGAGGTCCCGACGCGTTGCCTTTTGTCCAAAGCTTGACTTGCGATTAGGGCTGTCAATAGGCCGGGCCCAACGGATACTATACTCTTCCCCTCTCCATCGACCCCCCCCTCTCTCTCTCTCCACGGTCCAACCCAACGGATACTATACTCTGCTCCATTTGGTGTCGCTTTCGTGGGCAAATGCCAGGAAGTTTCCCGGTTCTTGTCGGATTGACTTCCATGGCTTCTGCCCATTACCTGCCCCACATCGGCAATGATGATAAAAGATAAAGTTTTTTTTATTATATGTCTCTATTGAAAGTTTGAAACTTGAAACCAGGGTTTGCCGACCCGCCCGACCCGGCCGACCCGGTCTCGGCGCGGGACGGGTCGGGTCGGGCGGGTCGCACAGCGACCCGATCCGCCGCTTTGGTTCTCGACGCGATTTTTTATGAATTTTTTTTTTAAAATTTTTAATAAATTTATTTTGAAAGATTAAATGTTATATATATTTAAAAATATTAGAATGTAGAGTTTATTTAAGATAATAGATCCATACTAAATTATACATAATTAATTATATAAAAATTACATATTACACCGCTTAACTAAACATCCTATTATATATAATACATAAAAATTTATTTCAATTACTAAATATGTAAAAGTAAACAGTGACATAATAATGACATTCATTCATGAAGTATAAAATACAAAAACTCACTAATCCTCGTCCATCTGTGAAACCTGAATCCCAAAACTCACTCATCCTCCTCATCTGTGTAACCCGAATCTGAAAAGTCACTCATCCTCATCATCAGTGAAGCTCGAATCCCAAAACTCATCATCAGATACATGAGACTGATCACCCGTATAATCTAACTCTATCCTAGTGGGTGGAGGTACATGTGGGTGGGACTGAAAATATGTAACCATCTGCACAAATGATGGGTCGTGTGCTGCGGTGGAGGGTACATGAAAATCTGTAAAAAAAGTCCTCACTACATCTATAGCTTCAATTCTATCATGTGCGACTGGTGCTGGTGCTGGTGCTGCTCGAACTCTGGACGTGGAGGAAGATCCTGCTCCGCCCTGTGCTCGTGGTGGAGGTACCCGGGACGTAGAAGAAGATGTCCTCGGTGTGCTACGAGAACCGTATCTATCCTGTAACTGTGTCCGGAATGAATGTCTGACATCTCCCGGAACTCGGTCGCATGCACGAACATCGCGTCCCACTCCCGCAAGGTGCTCCGCAAACCTGTGTATGCCGGTGACGCGATGTTCGCAGTATCTACAGTGCATATGTCCATCACCCTCAACAGAGTATCCATGCTCCCACGCAGGGTGACACCGTCCGTCCATGATGACCTGCAAATGATGTAAAAATTTACATTAGTGATTACAATGACAAGTACAGAACTCTATATATGAAAAACTCTACAATTAATTATTAGTTAGTTGATACATACTAATAAAGCCTATGGAACCAAACTGGGCCAGTGCCCATCTCCAAACAATCTGACATTAAATGTGTTCCGCAGATAGGACAGATAGTCTTCATAGCGCATTGAACCTGAATAGTTCTCCCAGTACATGCGTACGTAGTATTCATACTCCAGCGAACCTTGTGCGTACACGACCTCTACTGACGTAGCTGCGGCATAAGGATATAGATACGATGGGAAAAATGAACTACTGTTATCTGAGTCGCCATGATATATCGGCTGCTGTGGCCATGACCGTCCATACGAGCTTCCAGATCCCTGGGAGTCATGTGTGCTCATCCTCTCAAAATCAGACAACATACCTTGATAGCTGGTACTGTCTGCAACCGAACTTCCATAGTAGGGATCCCAATGATCAGCTGCCCGTCTCGTCCCTGTCGGTGGAACACCGTGGTCCTCATCTTGCGTGGCATGTGTGAAGTGCTGCTCCTCTGTCCATGCGCCATGTTGACGGCCCCCACGACCTCTACTATGACCACTGCTGTACTCTCTGCCACCAGCACTAGTATTCTGACGAGGACTCCGTTGGTCACCTTGAGAACCACCACCTCCATGGGATGAAGACCATGTCGGTGTACTCTCAGCATCGGAGTCATGACTCCCACTAATGCGGGGCTCAACAGAAGGCTCGGTAGTGTCGTCATCTGCATTGGGATCTAATGTCTCCATGTCTGCAAAATCTATAGGATTTAATGGTGGTCCCTTGTCCTTCTTGCTGGTGAATAATGTGGTCCATGATGATTTTTTCTTCTGTGGAGCAGGGGGCGGCTTACATGCTGCATGTTGTGTCCCTATAGATGCCTGATAAGCAGAAGCCTGTTTAGATAATTTTTCAATTTACTTTCTATTGTGTAAGTCTGTACGTATACCTGAGAAGACTGATTGGGTGCCTTAGCCTTAGATGTTGAGCGTCGGGGCGCAGCAGACTGAGATGGTTGTTTCGATGCTACCGAAGACTACACAATTGAAAGAAGAATATATTCAATTACCAATGAATTATATATTAACAAATGTAGAAATGACAATATAATTTCACCTCTCTAAATGAGGAACTCCCCCTAGCCTCTCTTGAAGTGGATAACATTCTTGGTTCCGCAGATATTGAATGCCGCGGTACAGTAACTCGGGACCACTGTTCTCCCGCAATGTTGTCATTTGTCGGACCGACCTGCAATATATTGCTATCATACAGAAATATATGACTATGCTATCTAATGAAATTTGCGATTCGATTTTCATGTATTAATTCACCTGAGGTGGCTCTTGACGCTCAATTAATGGGGGTTGGATCAATCGCTCCCATGCTGTATCATCATACGCATACGATGTGTCTCCACCCCCAATGACGAGGTCTTCATCTAAATTAATTGCATCATCACGTCCCGTTGCAGAGTCGTCACCACCCAAATGCACATGGGTGTCATCTCCCTCCCCGACTGCCTCTTGTACAGCTGATGCGAGAAAAGTATTAGGCCGTGGTGTCTCGTCAGGTTCTTCAGCCTCCTCGTCTAATTCTGCCTCACCACGCTCGGTTGTGGCTCTTGCAACCCATGCTACCATAGGGTCATCATCGTCTCGCAAGTACACAGCATCCGTTGGGTCGTAATCTCCCTCTCCTCTCCTTGTATCCATTTGTACATGCCGGACCTTTAGCCTCATGTTGTAATGAACATACACCATTTTGTCTTGCCTGCGATGTGTTAGCCTATTCCTCAGCTTAGTATGCAAGAAGGAGAACGTCGACCAATTCCGTTCACACCCACTCGACGAGGATGTTTGCAATAGAACTCTCATTGCGATCTTCCTTAATACGGGTGCACTTGTGCCGTAATTTAGCCACCACTCAGCTGTGTTTAAGACAGATCACGTAATTAGATGTAAAAATTACTTCTCGAGACATAGAAGGTACATTGTGAAGACACATTACCGGGGTCGAGTCTATCACGACTGGCCATGGCATTAGGTGTCGCAAATGAACCAATTCCCTCTCTAAATGTTTTCATCTGCATTATCAAAAAATATGAAGTGTATATTTCATTTAATATTGTCAATGTTAAAATATCCAAGTATACCTCATTCAACGCATCAGCAGCATCTGTTGGGGTGAAAGACAATCGGTCTACCACAATGTTGACCGATTCTATCAACGTATCGTCATAAGCAAGGGCCCGAGCATATTGGAAGGCCGGATGTAGAAAGTACGCTGCAATCGTAAGATAATGAATTACATATTAGTATCAATTGAAAATCACAGCTCATTGATTGGACGATGATTGGACGAGAATGTAAGTGTTTACCTGCCATGTGAAGATCGCGGCTCATTTGTCTGTCTCATCTGTCCTCCACAATCTCTAGAATGGTGGGTCCATATTTTCTGGACGTTGTAAGGATCTTCCGCTTGGCTGCTTCTATTTTGCTGTACACCAACCCCATGGTTGGTACTCTATCCCCATCCACGCATCGTAGAACCTCATACAGTGGCTCTATCAATGACACTAATACCTTCACTCGTTCCCAAAAATTCGAGGTGTTCACAATCCCCTCGACCTCCGCCCCTTCACGTGAAGCAGCAAAAGAGGAACTCAGCCAGGTCTCACCTCTAAACATTTGCTTCAACCCATCCTTGTGCTTCAATAGGCTCTGCAATGCGATGTAGTTGGTGGCAAATCGTGTGATGCCAGGCCTCAACAGTTCGCCGCCACAATGCTCCCTCATCCATGCCAATACAAGTGTGTGGTTGTAGATATATTTCGTGATTTTTTGTGCCACATCGACCACAGATTTTACTATACGAAGTTGCCCAATCTCCTTCAGCATCAGATCTACACAATGCGCTGCACAGGGGGTCCAGAAAATGTGCCGTTTTTTCTTCATTAGCTCCTCCCCGGCCTTCTTATAGTTCGACCCATTGTCAGTCACCACTTGCACAATGTACTCCTCCCCAATCTCAGTCACCACTTGCTCCATCAATGACAAAATATATTGATGACTATGAATTTGACCAGACGCATCCACTGATTTGTGAAAGAATACCTGTCTGTCACAATAAACAAGGAAGTTGATCAGGCTAGATTTTGTGGTACCTGACCATCCATCACACATCAGTGTGACTCCGTACTTTGTCCATTTTCTGCTTGAATGAGTCAATGTAACTCTTGATCTCAGCAACCTGTTCATCAAGGTATACGCCAGCCAATTCTCTCGCTGTAGGTGGCTGCACGTGTAGCCCAAGGACATGTGCTTCCTGAAACATTGGCTTGTAGTAAGGGCTATTGGCTGCATTGAAAGGCAGACCCGCGTGGTGCCACCATTTTGCAACAGCCTGACCAAGTTTCCATTTAGGTCCCTTCTGGCCATACGCATCGTCCATCCTCGTTTGCTTGCCATGCTCTCGGGATAGTGCACCGGGCTCCACATCTTCAATGTTGATCGATTGTGTCCTTTTTCTTTGTGTCCCCGAGTCACCAGTCAATAAACTCCTTATGCCTCGTGGTTGTCGAGTCGTAGATGAACCACCACTCCCTGATGCTCCGGTCCTCGCCGCCTCGCGACTACGGACTACAGTCTCCTCGGGATGTCTTGACTCTTCCCTGCTCTGACATACTGCCTCACGAAACTGGGCTTCGTATGGATCGTTCACAGTGACATACACATCAGGCTGCTCAGCACGTGCTTGTTCGTCTTCGTCACTGGGTGTCCATGCACATTCCTCCTCGTTGCTGCCACTTGCGCGCCCGCTCACTGCCGCTTGATCCCTTTTCTTCTTTTTTTCCTTTTCTTGCATCTCAGCTCTCTTCTCCCGCAGGTGCCTAGCCATTGCAAGTTTCACATCTCTAGGCACATGGGTACACCCAGCAACCTCAGAGTATCCTGCCCCGGCTCCTCCTGCCAAATGCTTCTTCAATCGAGACACCCCTCCTCCCCAGTGTTCTATTTTACAATAGTTACAACGCCAACACCTACGGTTGCCATCCAACAAAACTCCGTGTGACCACCCAATATCATTTGTTCGTTCCTTAGGAGCCATATGGTGCTATCTCCTAAAATTAAGAAATTCAAATTATGAAAATATATTATTTCCCATCTACAAGTAACAATGAACATAATTTCATGATTTGTGTAACATGCAAGACTAAATTCAATATTTAATACATCTTAATATAATTTAGTTCCAAATATTATAATTATTTCTATAACATACATATAAGGGTAATATTTATAATTAATACATATACATTAACTTTAAAATTATTTATCACTAATTAGATATTTAAAATTACATCTCTAATTAAATTACATGACACATATAAATTATAAACATATCTAAATAATTTACATTATACATATAAATTAACTTTAAAATTATTTGTAAAATATTTATCACTATTTATATATTTAAATTATAAACATCTCTAATTAAATTACATTATAGATCTAAAGTAACTTTAAAATTATTTATAAAATATTCAAGAGAGTTTACATTAAAAACATCTCTATTTAAATTATATTATAGATCTAAATTAACTTTAAAATTATTTAAAAAATATTCAACACTATTTACATTAAAAACATCTCTACTTAAATTACATTATACATCTTAATTACATTTAAAATTATTTGTAAAATATTTATCAATAAATTTATATTTAAATTCAAAACATATCTACTTAATTTAAATTATAAATATTAACTTTAATTTTTTGTAAAGTATTTCTCACTATAGATATATTTAAATGAAAAACATCTTTAAAAATTTTAAAATTAATTATTATATTATTTTACGTCTACAACTAATAATGAAAATAATATCATTAATTCTACAAAATTAAAATTTAAAGTTAATACATCTCAATTAAATCTAATATTTAAACATGAATTAAGTAATATATCAAACATAAATGTATTTCTACAACATGAATTAAACGATATTTATATTATTTCTACAACACGAATTAAATAATATATCAATATATTTAATTTTACAACATGAATTAAATAAAAATTATATTTTTTCTACAACATGAATTCAACAATACATCAAAAATAATATTAAACAATGACAATGTAACAAATTTTATTAGTATACTTTTTTAAATTAAAAAAGATATAAAATTTTAAAAAAATAAATTTTTTTCCTCCCCCCCCCCAAACCGCCCTTGTTCCAGCGCCCCCCCCCCACCCCACGGTCGCAGACGCCCAGCCCACCCCCCCTGCCGGTGGCAGACGCCCAGACCCCCGCGCCCCCCCACGGTGGCAGAAGCCCCCCCCCCCCCCCCCACGGTCGCAGACGCCCAGCCCACCCCCCCTGCCGGTGGCAGACGCCCAGACCCCCGCGCCCCCCCACGGTGGCAGAAGCCCAGCCCACCCCCCCCCGACCGTGCCGGTGGCAGACGCCCAGACCCCCGCCCCCCCCCCCCCCCCCCCCGCCGTCCCCCACGGTGGCAGACGCCCCCCCCCCCCCCCCCCCCGGTCCCCCGTCCCCCCACGACCTGCCGGTGGCAGCCCCCCCCCCCTCCCCCCACGGCACGGCCTGCCGGTGGCACACGCCCAGCGCCCAGCCCCCCCCCCCCCCCGGTCCCCCCACGGCACGGTCTGCCACCCACGCCCCCCGTCTCCCCACGGCCTGCAGGTCCCGCCCGCCCCGACCCCCCGTCCCCCACGGCGGCAGACGCCCAGCCCCCCCGTCCCCCCACGGCCTGCCGGTGGCAGACGCCGCCGTCCCCCACCCCCACCTCCGTCCACCTCCGGCTGCCAGACGGGCCTTTTCCCCACCCTTAAAAAAAAATTCACCTACCTACCTCCGATCGCCGCCCAAAGCCGCCGGCCGCCGCTCTGATCGCCGTCCGCCGCCGCTGCACCGCCGTTCGCCGGTGGGAGGGATGGAGGGAGCCTCCCCCTTCGGCCCGTTAAATGGGCGAACCGCTCGACCCACCCGTACCGAGCCGGGTCCCGCCTCGAACCGGAGCGGTACGTGGCGGGACGCACGGGACCTTGCGGTCCAGTGCGTCCCGTCCACGACCCCCAGCCCGTGCGACCCGGTCCCGGCCTGGGTCGGGTCGGGTCGTGCGGGTCGGTGCGGGTCGGGGCGGGACGGCAAACCATGCTTGAAACTTGAAAGTGAGTTTATATAAAAAATCGATCCTTTATCTATATTTATATATACAACCTTTTACATAAATTTAATATCATTTATATCCTTTTGATAAATTACCGTCCAGATATTTATATAATATTTCATCACCTCCTTCGTCCCTCTTCACGAGGTTGTAGTGATCTTTTAGCCGAAACAATGACAATGAGAACATATGTTATATTTAATTCACTAAGTATAGACGAGGGAGAGATTTTCACATAAATTTACTTTTAAGTTTTAACAGAGTTATATATGTAAAAATATGTAAAAATGTCAGTGAAAGTTAATGGAAAGGGATTATCAAATAGATCATGATTTTAGGGGATCAACCCGCATAATATCACGTTGGTTTCTCACCTCCCCCTAAATCTATATCATGCCATGATACGTCCGTCAACCATATTTTATGGGATTTTTTCAAAATCTCTATTCTCATGATCCGTCCAAACGACCCATAAATCTGTACAGAAGAATCAGATATCTCTGTCTACTCCCTCTATGTTTACACACAACATGTTTTCTTTATGCTTATCCCAGCATGTCATTCTAAACTCTTAGGCCCTTTTTGATAACAGGGTAAGGGTAAGTTAATCGACCCCGAAGGGTCGATTAAGATACCCGACCCCGGTTAGGGTCGTATGTGTGAGGGGAGGTGAGAGGGAGGCGGGGCCCTTACAAACATTTCATTGTAAACCTTATAATCGCTCCATCCAGGTGGAGCTATTGAACTCAAATCCCTAAATTCACTCTCCTGTAGTATATGCTTTAGATATTAGTTTTGCATATAATTTCACAACATTATTACACAAAATACACCCTCATATGCCTCTATAATTCAATGCAGGTTTCTCTCGCAAAGCAGAAAGCTTCTCCAACAAACCCCAAATGCCTGTTTTACCCTTTTTTTTCTGGTTGGAAGTCCTACTCTACTAACCTTGTATTAGCCATTTTATAAATCATTCTAAACCTGGCCTCCTGTGGGGTTCGAACACTCTGAACATGAGTCACCTGGGTGTACATGGAAGGTCTTCACCAACTAATGCCTATTTTTCCTTCTAGTACCTAGACATTAGCTTTTCATCCAATTTCTGATAGGTTATTCATCGAGATTCCAACTGCAGTTTACCAAATTCTGTCCAAATTACAATCTTGTCCCCTGTAGCATCCTCAGGTGGTTTTCTTTACTATACCAGAGGAGTCCTCATCTGAAGAAGACAAAATTCCTTCTCTTCGTTGTGATTCCCAACACCCCCCCAGATTAGTTTCTTCCAACAAATTTCTGATGACTACGATTCTGAGATTCTAGCTGAAGTTTGCCTTCTGTTCCACTTGCGGCTCTATTCCCTTCTATATTTGCTCTAACACAGGTCTCCTGTAGACACCTCTTCATCCACGTATCCTTGTTGTAACCAAGATTTAGGTAAGTACACTCGATGAGGTTGTTCCCCAAGCAAATTGCCAATATGAGGAGCAATACTCTTGCTCGTTTTATCAAGGATGCTAAAAAACAGAAAAGGAAAAATGCAAGTGTGCAACCAACTGGCGGTCCTGTGAATGCAGCATGACCAAGTTGCATAACAAAATGGACAATAAGAATAGGGTAATCATATGGATTGTTTGTTTTTACTTCATATAGAGTAAATCTATACTTCAGAAACAAATCTCCCGGCGAAAGCATTACTTGGAACATTAGCCGACATGGAAATCTGGATTAAGAAATAGAAACTAGAAATCTTGTGTTGGTCACCACTACTTGAATGCATGATTTTGGAAATTGGCAGACTCAAAGGTCCAGATTAGTTCACATAGATTAGACACTGAAATAGAGTGAACCTTTGATGAAAACAAATAAGATATAAAGCATAAGCTGTGAGTGCTGAAATGTCCCTAGATAGTAGCTTCATGAACATATAGGCAGCCTGTGATGGGGCATCAAAGGCTAATGAGTTATATTTGTGTAATGGCTTGTAATAGTGTGTCTTATGGATATATGGACTTGTATTAGTGTGTTTATTTGGGTTTTTTTCATTTGGGCTCCTTTGTAAGGCTTTTAACAAGTCAATGGGTCACATTCCATGTAGAATATATCAATGGGTTGCATTTAGAAGAGTCCATTAAGGGGTTAGTTCATATTGGGTCATTAGACTTCATATTGGGTCTTTAACTCACTTAAGGTCCAAGTGTGCTTTTCCTTCTCATGGGCCATCTAGGTGGGAGAGTCCATAGACCAAGCATGGGTTAATGGGCTTGATTGGATGGCCTTGGACCAGCTAGGCCCAAGAGGAGGCCCATGAAGGGGGCGCCCCCTTCCTTGTCTTATTAGGCAAGGTAGGTGAAGTTTGAATGGAATTATATTAGTTTGATTAGAATTTGTTTAATGTGTTTTGACCACATAGGAGAAATATTTTCTTCTATCCCCTTAATACCCCTTTCAACCCTAGATCTGAGGTCATTTTGAGTCTTTTTACATTTTGTATAAATGCTTGTATTTCCACATTTTGTTGAAATTAATGAGAATTAATGAGAAGAAAATTGTGTGAAAGCTAAGAGCTTCTTGCGCCCCCTACCTCTCTCCCTCTGGTTCCTCCTTCTTCCCTCTGTATTTGGTTGAGAACCCCTTCTACCTGAGCCCCTCTATCTCTGATTTCATCTCTAGTGCCGCCGCCGCCGTTCGTGCCGCCATCGTGCCGCCGCGAAGCCGTCTCCGAAGTTCTGTCCAAGGTTCTGTTTGGCTGGACAGAGTCCCACTCCGAGATTTTTAACTCCCAACTCCGACATCATCTGGAGTTGATATTTTCAGGGTTGGTTCCTCTCTTGATTCCCAACCTCCAGTAAACAAATCACGTCATTCAAAGTTCGTTTTATATTTTTCTATTTTCGTGTCTTTCTGTCTTCCTGATCTGCCCCTTTTCAGATCTGTGTAGCAGAAGCTTAGTTCTTCCACCTTTCGACCCCCTTTTTGATTTTTGTTGGAACCCCCAAATTTATTAGAAGTTCTGTCCATCATCCCCACCCTCCACAAATTTTCGTCGAATTTCTAAAGCCCTCTACCTATTTTTAGAAATTGTGTCTTTTCCCCAATTTCCATTCTGTCTCTACTGTCCAGATCCGACCCCGAGTCAGTATAAAATCCCCACAAAATCGAAACTTCCACCAAACATTTCATAAGATATATCCCCGTTTTCCTCTCTTCGGTTTCTACAACTTTCATGAAGGGCTCAAAGGCTGAAACGAAGGTCTACATCGTGGTCAACGTCAACTCTCAGGAAAACTTAGTTCTGTCTTGAGTTTTCAGATCCTGTGAGCTAGCATCTTGAAAATTCGATAAAGGCCATCAACGGGAAATTCAAATTTCTTTCTCTAGCCATAGATCGAAGGATTTCAAGTCAGCTTTCCATCGGTATCTCTTGTGCGTCGATCCGACGTCAGGAGTGACCGCAACAACAGATCTCGCCGGGTCGCGCGCTGCAAAACAGAACTGCAGATCCGTGGCCAACAACTTCGGCGAGTGGAGATCGGAGCCGCCCGGCCTCCGGCCGGAAAACCAGCACACCGCCGTCCCAGGGAGCGCCCTTCCAGGCGTCCCCACCGCAGTGGTGCCACCCCGGCCCCACACGGCCCCTCGGACCAGCACGTGGGTCCCACGGTCGTGAGTACGTGTGCCGCCGAAGCAACACAAGAAGCGGCCCGTCAACCCGAAACCGCTACTCCCGGGTCCCATTGTGTCGCCCTTTACCTCCCTGCGTGGAGTGAACAATAATTTGTCTTGCTGTAATTATTGTGTATTTACTGTTCCGGGAGTACGAGATCGGCCGGGAAGTCGTCCCCACGCCAGGCGCGTGGAGGTATCGTGTTCGCTCCTTACTCGGCACTTTGCTTAGTTCGTATATGCTTTATATGCCGCTGCTAGAGAGCATGATAGGGTAACTTAGCTCGCTATTTATTGTTATTCACTGCTGTTGCGAGAGAGAGCGAGACCGTCCGTGACCCGATCCGGGCACGAATTTGTGAGTTGACCACCCTAACTCTTTGCCGGTTTCTCAACCACGCACGTCCGACGCTTCCCTCGTTAGGGACGATCGCGAGCTTGCTTAGAGTCCGAGGATCGCATATCCATTTGGAGTCGAGTCGCGTGTCCGTCCCGCATCAACCTTGTCCGATCCCATCCGAGACATAAAGGTGGGACTAAACTTCAACAGCTTGGCACAGTGGAGGGGTCTGGCAGTGCACAACCTGGTCTCAAACTCTCAACCATCCCAAAGTTTGGTTGATGAACAAGCCATGGAGGCCATCAATCTGTTTGTTCCCATGGCAGACAGTCATTCTCTCCCACAAGGCATCAGAGGATCTCTCCTATTCTGGATGATGGTGAATACTCATCCCCAGGACACGGTTATGTCAAAATGAAAATAGGATCAAGAAGGTCCCTACCATTGTTGATACCTTGTTCAGCTCATCAATGGGGAACTTCAGGCCCCGGAGACAATCACTAGCACCATCAAAGTATCAGGAGTCGGAAAAGAGATTGGACAGTAGGAAAGGTGTTCAAAGAGGGAGACAATTAGGAAAGAAAACTAATGAGCTGTCGAAAGAAAAGAGGGTTGGATGCAAATGAAAGTGCAGGCACTTTTTATCTATTTCCTTACCGTGGAAATCATACAGATATGGAGCGACGAAAACAGATGGCTGATATTCTTTCTATAACGTTCTTTGGCCTCCATGATGGACTCTTTTGGGGACGAAAGAATTCCTCTAGCCTTTTTTGCCTCTTCTGCTTTTTCCCTTCTGTTATTTCACCTTTTCTCTTGCTCATAATCCAGCTCTTGCTACTTTTTTTTTACAAACCTTTTTCCATTCACCTTATTCCCCTTTTCTTCTATTTTCTGCTCCTAATCTTCTTCTCTTATGTACTCGTAACCTGCATTTAGGCAACAGAGTTCATTTGAGATGCCCATACCCTTGAGGAAAAAGAGAACTGTCTACTGAGATGTCCAACCAGTTTGTGAACTCTGCTCTTCCACATCAAATTTTTCTTGGCAGTTTAAAACTAGATCTCGGTACTACTTTCTACTATGAGGAGACAGAAAATATCCAGATATTCAAACCCTAGGCATAATATGCATTCCTAAGTTTACTCGATTGCTAACTGCTGTTTTTTGTGGTTTAGAGTTAATTAACCTTCTTTTGGCCCATTCATCACATGGCCAGATGGGCCTAGTCCCCCACCCAATAATGCATAGATAGGGAGGTAGTGGCAAATGTGTCAACCACAGGCTCGATGGCCATGTGATGAATCTGTTGACAGGTGTGGTTGGATCCAGAGCAGGTGCCTGACCTTCCAGACGTCATAAGTAGAGTAGAAAATCATCAATTGAATATTAAAGCAATGGGCCTGAAAGGCTGAAACAGGAGAAAATCAGCAATTTGACAGAAACAACCTTTTGTGAATGTACTTCCAGACACAAATTATAGAAAAATGAAAAGACTTGTTGGTATAGATGGGAAAGTGTGTCGATTCTGATAGACGTGAAAGATTTAAAATGATTCCAAAAGTTATCACACAAAGGACACAAATGATGGAAGGCGACCAATAATTCCCTTAGCAGCAGTTTGAGAAACAAAGCAAATTTTTTTTAACTCATCAATGGCAGAAAGCCAAGAGGCATGTGGGTCAACTCTTTCTACCCAGTGGTGTCATCTATCCTACATGTGTGTGTTTGTGCATGTTAAATGTGATAAGTGAGTGGGGATTACATTAGCTTATTAAGATCAGAGCTCGAAAAATTAATTACTCGTGATGATTTTGGTTTGGGAACATGAGTGGAGACTCTTTTGTTTTCCTTTTATCAGGGATGGTCTCTGACCAAAGCTGTGTAACAGCTTGAGATCTGTTTGACAATTTTCTTCACAAGTCCGTCCAATATTCCCAAGGATTGATTGGTTCCTAAAGACGTCTATTGGAAGAAGTTTCTGATGATCGCTTTATAAACTCCCTTTAGAGAAGTAGGCCATTTTAGAAGTAAACAGCACTAACGTAAGAGCTCACCACCAGCTAAAGTTTCATACCCTTGACTAGCTAAAGATCGAATGTAATTATATGGGAGTACAAGCATATTTACCTCAAGCAATAAGCATAGTTGGTTCTGAGCTGTGAAGTTCAGGCTATATTTCAGTCAATAAATAGCAAGATAGATTGCCTCCACAGAAAATGAATGGACCTCAGGACACCATGGTTAGCCTTTTTTTTTCAGATGACAAAGATTAGAGCAGGTATTACCGTGTAACCATGATATTATAAACTTTATAATATTAAATTTATTAATTTTATTTAAGTTGTCGGGCCGGGTTGGGACTTAATCGAGCCTTAGTCAGTTTTATATTTTTTACATAATGTCGGGCCCGATCCGGCCGGACCTGTCATAAGTCGGGCTCGGGCCGGGCTAGGGTCTTAATCTTGATAAGTCGGGTCCGGACCGGGCCGACCTAAGCCTGACCCGTGCCCAGCCCATTGACAGTCCTATATATATAGGGTATCATTCACATGGTGCCGATATCACGCGAACGCTCCCATGAGACTATCATATAAGCCGTTCAAATCCCATTAAACCAATTTAACCATTAATGAAACAATGTTCTCCTGCGCATAGCACGTCTGCCCCTCCTCAAGCTACATTTCCCCCATTTAAATATTTTTTTAAAAATATATTTTTATTATTTTTATTAAGTTTTATATTTCTAATAATACTACATAGCACAAAATATTTTAAAAATTATTAAAATCTTTAATTTTTTTGTCTCATGTGATCTTATGCATCTATTTAATCACGAAGCAACGAACACATACCCATCACTATTTATTTTAGAATTTTTATTTTTAATTATTTTTAATAAATTTTATAAAATAAATTTATCATTGAATAATAAAATATTTGATATGTAGAGTTCTTAATACTAGTAAATAAAAATTAAAAGTGAAACACAAAGATATCATGATTTACTATTCACTTTGGAGTAATATTTTGATACATTATAATGATATTTTTTAATATTTAATAGATTTTATAAATTAAATTTATGATCTGAGTCTGTATTTTAAGAGGTTACCAAAGGGGAATAGAGAGGCGGCAATTGTAGAGGAGGAGGACGTGGTATGCTCAGTGTCAGACGAAGAAGAGAGGGTTGAGTGTTAACCGAGAGATCAGTTTTATTGATTCCTTAGAAACGTGGTTTAATAGATAGTTATATTAGTTCAATGGGGTTTGAATGCTCTCATGGGGCTGCACATGCCATGTCCTCCTCCACCTTTACGGTTGTCGCCTCTTTATTCTTTTTTGGTTTTGATTAAAAAAAACACAGTTCACCTCTCAAAATATAGACTCAGATCATAAATTTATTTTATAAAATTTATTTAAAAATTAAAAAATTAGCAATTAAATTTTTAATAAATTTTAAAAATATTTTATGCTATGTATTATTATTAAAATTATAAAAATTAATATATATATTTTTTAAGAATATGATTAAATGAGAGCAGCTGCTTCTTAGGACGAGGAGGGAGTGACGTGCTATATGCAGGATAATATGGAGAATATTATTTCATAGATGATTAAATTAGTTTAATAGAATTTGAATGGCTTAGATGACATCCCCATGGGAGCGTTTGCATAACTTCGAGTGAACCCTTCACTCGCCCTGATCTGAATCATGCGCTTCTAGATTTCAACCACCCTTGCGTGTTGATATTATTCCCCAATGTGTGCATATGTATTTGTACGGGGGGAGGGGACCCAATGGTGCCCCCCAAATGTTGCCCTTTTAAGCGCGCCCCCCCCCCCAAGTCGCATAAACCCTACTCCAACAACCACCGTGTGTGAGTGCCATTCCGGCCGTCTGTCCTTTGGGTCCGACTCTCTCTCTCCCCTTCTCTGCTCGCTTCCTACGGCGACCTCCTCGCCCTCCTCCGGCGAGCGCGTCTCTTAAGCAGGGATCCGGCCAGAAGCTCTCGCTGGTGGCTCATCTCCATCGCCCTTTTCTTCCTACTCTTACTGAAACCGCTCTGCTCTCTGCGTCTTAAGATGTTTTTTCTTTTTTGATGTCAGGATGGTCTCTCCATAGACCGTTTTATCTCCTGCATCTCCCACTCGGGATGAATCCGAAGCCTAATCATGCACTTCCATCTGATATGCCTTCCCACGACCTTCCTTCATTTCTGTTTTCTATTTTATTTTTTCTTCTCGCTCGGTCGGTTCAATACTTGTATGCATTACATCCGAACGTCCGTCGATTTGTGTACACATTTTTTCTTCTTCATTTTAATTTTTTTAATCATGTGGACTGCCGCATGGATTTGTGTATTGATTGATTCCGCCTCCTTTTTCTTCTCCGTTCATACGAAGAATTATTGGTATGTCCGTCCGCGTTTCCCGACTTGATTTATGTTGCAGATACATATTGTTGAATATAATTTATTGTGCTTCCGGAGAAATAAAGCCTGCCATTGGTATCTGATGCCATGACTTGTATGTATCTCCATAGCTTGGTATCTCGTTTAAGTGGCAGAAATCGAAGTGCTTACAGAACAGGTCTTGCGACACTGGTTGCTCCTCTTTTTGTTCTTCCCCGTGAGCTTCCAGTTACTAAATCCCTGATTACATACATACATACATCTCCGCACCGTGGATGGAATAGTTTGACTTCATAAGTGTTTGAATTCTTCCGAGCTTGAGGCGTGAAATATGCCACCTGAATAAACACTTCTGTCCAAAAATCGCTGCTTATCTACACCGAGGTCGATATGCGGCGTTCCAATGATTTATTTTTTGTTGCCCTTGGTTTTGCAGGTGTTTTATGTGTCCGAATGGATCTCATAAGGCTTATGATGAGTTTATGAAAACAAAAAAGAATCCAACACTTGGACTGAGGATTCATCCAAGTGATGCATACCATTCATTCTCTTCTGAATCCTGATCATCGTTCTTTTCATCACTCAATCGTATATACACCCTTGGTCGCGATGCAGCTTCCTTCGTGAATGGATTATATGTTACAAATCATCAGATGATGAGAGTAGAAATGTGAATCTTAGGACACCTTCCTACACAGCCCCCGTCCGTGGGGTCGTGGATGAGAATAACATTTCGTTCTGATGATGATGATGATCTCACGGTTCCTTTCTGATTGCCTTTGAATGACTTCCAAGCTGTGACCGAGTAAAAATTATGCCCATGATATTATAAATTATAGCTTCGTTGGCAGGTTTGATATTGTATGAAACTTATCTCAGAAAAAGGGGTCATTTTATTTTGCTCCCAAGTTTTTAGGGCTTCATGCGAACCTGTGCTTGGATCTCTCTCCTTTTTTTGTATTGTGAAAATTGGTTATTCATTTTTTTCTTGGATACATTGAAAGTTGAAGTTTGATCCAAAAAAAAAAGCGATCGCTACAGTTTGATTGTTGGCAAAGCTTCTGTCATTAATCAATTGCAACAGCGTTCGTTCCATCTAGTTAACTCAAGATAAGGTCGCAGGATATTCAGAAAGGTAGATATATGTCGCAGATATAGTCATTCGTTGAAATCTGAAGGTTACTAAAGTTCAGAAAAACTTGTAAAGTTTATGGCATGCATGTTTTTTTTGGGTGTTTTGTTATTTCTAATGGAATTATTGAAGGAATAAATAGTTTACTCGACTGCACTATTATCAGTAGTAAGTTGGTTTACTCCCAAAGGTTTGGGAACGAAGGTTGGAATTGTTTTTGTCGTTTTGAATTATTGGAAGGAACTGACAAGATTTAACCATTCCCAAACAAAGTAACCTCACCCATTTTCCTGTATCACCTGCTTTCTGAGGAGAGAGAGAGAGAGAATTGGCACCTCATAATTCTCATGAGCAATTCGCGATCAGTTTTTTAAAAAGGGTAGGTGATTACGAAACTTTTATCATCATTTTTTATCTTATTAGTATATATGAAATTTTGGTGTAGATGTGTTTACCTTGTGAATCTGAGAAGGGTAATTTTGTTAATTGGGGTATAGTTTGTCTAATTTTTTCAAACGTATTTTTCAGAGTTTGCAGAGAGAGCTAGAGACGTAGCGAGAGGTTATTTTTAAAAGTATATTTTTTATATTTTATTAAGTTTATAAAATTAATAATATTCTTTAGTACGAAAATAAATTACTAATCTTATCAAATTCCGCCTTAGTCATGGTTGTCAAAGGTGTTATGGTGTCGTCATCTTGGTGATCAGGTCTCTATGCAGTCAGTTTGTCGCACCGCTTTTTTCCCCCCCTCCCGGCGAGCAAGAGTGTCTCTCTCTTGGCTTTACGCGTAATGATGTTTTTGCTCATTTTTCTATTATAAATTAGAACCATGGGAAGTGCTGTATTCTGATTGTTAAGAATGCAGCACTTTATATGTCTCTAATGTTTTTACATATCCACCCACTAACTACATGCTTGTTCCCTAGCTGCTGCTTCTTCCTTTTCTCCTTGTTTATTTTTATTGTGCTTATAATTGTTGATGATTCATAGTTGAAGTTTACCGCTGATTTGTTTGGTGTTGTTGTAAAGCAATGTACAGTATTGGGGTGTTGATATCACCGATATTAAAAATTGTGAAAATAGAATTTTCATTCCTTAGTTTTGACTTCTGGATTGAATTGAAGTCTTTTAGAAAACCTGCTACGTGGAAATACATGTATTTGGCAATGCAATGAAACACCTAAATGTTTTGTAATTTAAGTAGCGTTTAAAAACTGTGTCCAGGGGATTTTAATGTTTAGAATCTTTTGAAAAAATAGAAGAGGTTTTAATGATTAGAATCCTTGCAAAAATCCCTCGGGGAGAGGGAGACCAGGGGGTTCAAAAACTCCGGGTAAACTTTGTTTAAGGGGGGTCTACCCAACGTGCGGTGCTCTAACAACGTGGGCGGCTGCCTCTCCCCAACGAGGGGCACCTGTGGTATTGAGTTGCATAGATGAGCCCCAAGACTTGCCCTTTCAACGTTTTCATCCCGCCACCAATTGAGATCTCCGAAAAGCTCCATCCTCGAGGTGTGAGGAAGCGGTCCTAGTTCAATATCACAAATGCTTCTGCTAGGATGACCATACCTTCCACCAACGTTCACAAGCCCATTTGTGAAAAACCAGGTGCTTACTTCTGCAATTGAGAAGACATCAACCTGTCAGATGTAAATTGTGTGCTTCCATGGGCATCAAGTTTCCCTTGCGGCGGTGGAGAGGGTAGATGGAGATGATCCTGGGCTTGTAGCCCTCCTTTTCTTTGTCCCTGATGTTGGGAGGGGCCCCGTAGATGTAGGGCCGGCCTCCCAACAACTCGGTTGGCTGAGTGTCGGTGACAGGTAGCTTTCCCAACTTCTTCATCCCTTCCCCAACTTCTTCATCCGATCTTCTAAGATATCGTGCAATTCCATGGCATGGACATCACTTCTCCCTGTAGAACCACCACCTTGGTAAGCTCCCCGAACCCCAGGTGTTTCATCTCCATGGCGACTCGGCTAGTTGAGTGTCGACGGCAAGTAGCTTCCCAGCTTCTTCATTCGATCTTCCAAGAGATCTGACAATTCTAGGGACACAGTTTCCCCCTGCAGAACCACCATCTTGGTAAGCTCTCCGCCCCCGGGTGTTTCATCTCTATTGATGTACGAATCAAAATTAAAAATGAGAATACAAGTGTAAGCTGTGTAATTTCAAAAATCAAATCCAAAAAAATTATATACTAAAATGCCACATATATGAAGTGTGGTTTACTCTAATCTCTCAAACAAATTAAAAAAATTTATTCACTAAAATGTCACACATAGGAATTGTGGCTCACTCTAGTCTCTTAAACAATCAAAAAGAGTCTAAGTAATAGAATTCACATTACAAACATTAACAGTCCACTCCCTCATTCTTCTATAAACAAAAGGCATAATAGACTTCTCAGCACGAAACTCTCCCTCACATGGTAGCTTGTTCTACAAACACTGAGCTATTTTCGAGAGAAGATTATGAAGTAAGTTTGAGTAACTGCGAGAGGGAGGAGGAGACAACTAGCAAGTATGGAGATGATACTTTATGAGTTGTGAAAATATTTGTGCACCACAGTTGCTCTCCACATATGGTGATTATGGTCACAGTAGTCCTTCACATCTTTGAACATGAGGGCATTGTAGTGGGTATCAAAATTGATGTGTGTCCTCTTGCACAACGCATTAAATATGTTAGTTTCGCGTCCTCTTGCACAATGCGTTAAATATGTTAGCCACTTTCGCGTCACAGCCCAGGTTGCTCTCAATGATGCCTCTTGGTGCTGATGATGTTGTTCCTGAGGATCCTGTAGCTGGTGAAGTAATTGTCCACATGGTTGGCGAAGCACTGCTCCAGGGCGATGAGGTTGTGGAGCTTGGAGCTGGTTGACGACTACACATTAGTGGATGGGATCTCCAGTGCCCCCCATGTGAATGATACCAAGATGAAGCACTTGTTGATGCCCTTCCTCTTGAAGCGGATGCCAACCTTGACGAACTCCATTGCACAATTGATCATCTTGGGCAGTGGTTTAAAAGTATTCAAACCATAGCCCAAGATGATCAATTGCGCAATGGAGCTTGTCGAGGCCGGCATTCATTTCAAGATTAAGGACATCGATAAGTGCTTTATCCTGATATCATTCACATGGGGGCACTGGAGATCCCATTCACCAATGTGCAATCGTCGATCAGCTCCAAGCTCCGCAACTTCATCGCCCTGGAGCAGTGCTTCGCCAGCCACCAGCTATGGGGTCCTCAGGAACAACATCATCAACACTGAGAGCGATGTTGCCATCCTGCAACATGCTGGCATCATCGAGAGCAACTTGGGCAGTGACGTGGAGGTGGCTAACATATTTAACGCGTTGTGCACGCACATCAATTTTGATATCCACTATAATGTCCCCATGTTCAGAGCTGTGAAGGACTATTGTGATCATGCTCACCATAAGTAGAGAGCAATTGTGGTGCACAAATATTTCAACAACCCATGGACTATCATCTCTTTACTTGTTGGCTGTCTCCTCCTCGCTCCCACGGTTTCTTAAACTTACTTCATAGTCTTCCCCTAGAAATAGCTCAGTGTTTGTAGAACAAGCTAACGAGTGAGGGAGAGTATCTCGTGCCGAGGAGTCTATTGTGTCTTTTATTTGTAATAGAGTAAGAGAGTGGGCGGTTAATCTTCGTCATACGAATTCTCTTATTTTGACTTTTTTTGACTGTTTGAGAGGTTATAGTGAGCCACACTTTCTATGTGTGGCATTTTGGTGTATAAATTTTTTAAATTTGTTTGAGGCGTTAGAGTGAGTCACACTTCATATGCGTGACATTTTGGTGTATAGATTTTTTGAGTTTAATTTTTGAAATTATACAGTCTGTCCTTCTATTCTCATTTTCAATTTTGATTTATACATCAATGGTATTACCCACTTTTCAACTAAAAAATAGTGTTTATTGTATATTATGGTGTGTAATTGTGTCTTAATCTTCTTGTAAATCCATCTGTGATCATCTGGCCACTAGGTGTGATATGGTGACACAGTGAGTTTACAAGATGACCATGTATATATTTACATGCCATGGAGTCCAACAAGTATGACTCTTTATATATTGTGGTATACTAATAGTTAGATGTTGCTTTGTTTTGTTGTCTGTGGACTAGAGGATGGTCAGTTGTACTGAATTACTCTAGTCGAGTAAAGTTGTGTAATTTCTATCAATCAGGTTAATTGTGTTTATAGCGCTTTATTTTTGGGTGTTCAAGTGCACGTTGGTGCTTGTTTACGTCAAGAGACTCATTATTTGTATTAATTGTGTCATGTCTCTAGATTCTGTCGTTACATCCGAATTGAGAAACCATGTTATAGGGTTTAAATGTGTTGAACTCTACGTGGTATACTGGTATCAGAACAAGCGGATGCTTAATTTCTTTTCAAGCTCATCTTAATTAATTTCTTACCCTGGCAATGTCATCGTACTACAATTTACTTTAGAATTCAAGAGATTTTTTTCTCCCTTTTTTTCTTTTTTGATCCCAAATGCTAGAGGCAAACTTGTCTCCTCTTCGCTCTCACTGTGACTCAAACTTATTTCACAGTCTTCCCTTGGGATAGCTCACAGTACGTGGTTGTAAAAGAAGCTAACGATCGATGTGTCTATATTTGTGGCTTTGCAATGTGTATGCATAGTTATGATTGTCACGTATTTAAGTCTTAGTAATGCTTGCTGTACAGAGACTAGTGTGTAATTGTGCTTTAGTTATCCTGTACGTAAGTCCAACAGTGATTGGTCTATTCAGTGTAATATATAGGACGACTCACAGCTGAGTTTACAAGATGACCAGGCATTCCATGGCTAGTATGCAACAAATTAATATGAGTACTATATAGTATGTATGGTTTGCCAATAGCTATCTGTGGCTTCGTTTTGTTGTATGTGGACTTGAGGGTGGTCAGCCATATAGTAAATTCACGATCTTGTCGGGTAAAATTGTGTAATTTATGTACCAGTCAAGTTAATTATGTTGCAGTGCCTCATTTGGGGTGTTTAATTATGTGCAGTTTGATACTTGTTTAGAAATATTTCCTTTTGATGTTATTAATTAGATCAAATCTACTATGCTCGTTGTGGGTAGGAACCCTAGCTATATATGTTGTTAGGCCAGGGAGGAGCGGGAAGGCCCCTCCCAAATAGTAAATGGCTAAACATTGTATCCACTTGGTTCCGTACTACTTGTTTCCCTCTTTTTTTCTCTCCTTTTTTCCTTTCTTTCTTTTTTTGGATGGAGTGGGAAGAAGAGATCAGAAAGAGACTTAATATCTCCACGGCTCTCTCTTCATTAGACTGAATACCCGAAGAGGAAGTGACGAGGGTACACATCGGGGACCCCGTGCCGACCAATGGTATAATCACCGGGTGATTTAGGTCAGAGGAGAAACGCCCCCAAGTGTAAAGGTATCAGGCGATGTGGGAGATCGGGTACTGGACGAGATCTCCACCGACCGCAAGCAATTGATGTTCATTTACATCGGATTGAATGTGAACACCTTGATTCTTTTGTTGGCAAAAGTAGATGAAACAGCGTAAGAGTCAGGAGGCGAGAGAGTGGTCATATATATGTTGGAGAAATAACACGGGCATCGATAGCCAACTCCGTGAAAGTGGGAACAAGATACACATAATCATGTTACAGTGCTTCATTTGGGGTGTTTATGTGCAAATTGATACTTGGTTTGAAATTTTTTCTTTTGATGTTCTTATTTTTTCTTTGTGGAGAAGAGTTTTTAATTATATCAAATCTACTACTGGTTGTGGGTAGGAACCCTGGCTATATATGTTGCAAGGCCAGGGGAGGAGCGGGAAGGCTACTTTGAGATAGTAAATGGCTAAACATTGAACCATTTGGTTCCGTACGTCCTCTAGATGGAATCAATGTGGAGTGGTTTGATTTTTTTTTTACTTTCATTGTATCTGAAATTCTTAATTTAGTGCAATGCATGGTAATATTTATGCTTGCTTTGGATGCTTATATATATTCAATAGGGAACTTTAGCAGATAATTACATAGGTTAATTATCTCACATAACAAGAGACGGGTGTTAATTGCACCCTAAGGGCCACTTTGGTAATGGATTAAGGTGGGTTAGGGTGAGTTAACCGGGGTCGGATGATTTATTCTCTGTTTGATACTTTTTTCTTTAACACGGGTCAGATAAGGTTAATGAGGATTAACTCATTCCACTTAAAGAGGTGGAATGAGGATTAACTCATTCCACTTTATTACTCCATCCGGGTAAGGGCCACTTTGGCAACGGGTTTAGTTAAAGGCGGGTGAGTCACCCCGGATAGACCACCTGCCCTTAGCTCAACCCGTTATTAAAATGGCCCTAAACGTATGGAGCATAGGGCGGAAATTAAGCTCGGACGATGTCCTCCTAAATATTGACCTCGCCTAGAGTCTTCGTAGATTGTTGTTGTTCTAAACGAAGAAGCAAACAACTGGAAATTAAGTCTTCACCTCAATGTAATAAGTCCTTTCTAATATATGTGGTTGCTTCCAACCGAACGTAGCTCCTCAATCAGTTGTTATTTTTACTAGTTGAGGTGGCATTCTCTTGTTGGCTTTTGAGGTTAGGCCTTTGGTGACCTGGCACCTCAATCCAATGGTCCCCCCGAAGGAAGTTGGAGTTTTTTCTACTCACTCTTGGCATAAGTATGCTTTGCAAGTTCCTTTTACAATATTGGCCATACCAAATCAGAAGTTTATTTCACAGTATATATCCTCCTTACAAAGGCTGACATATACCCCTGGGGTGTCTTTTAAACTCTTTACTTAATGAAAGAGGCTAGATTTGGATTGACTGCGATGAGTTTAATAACATGCGAGAGAGTTTTGAAAGTAGTGATGCGTGAAAATTGGGATATATGCATGAGAAGAGAGAGAGGTGCTCTCTATTGAAGATCTCCACAAGAAGGTCCTCCTTAACTAGAGGAAGAGTATAGTTTTTCCATGAAATTCAAGAGAGCAATACGTGGAAAAGCACCTGATGTGTATGCCTCCCCCCGATAGTGGACACTGTTGGGAATATATGCTGAAAATAACAAAAATTAACAACAAATTAATTAGATATAATAAGAAAGCGTAACCTTTTGGTCGAAACGTGATGTCGCTGAATTAAGAGAACTTATTACCGGATGACGTGCGGTCCTCGTAGCAATGATCTCCTAGAGATACGACGACTCCGGGTAGGCGATACCTTCTCTCTCGTTGACACGTCCTCGAAGAGAGCATTAGCGAATCTCAACCTCACTTTCAAGAACTCAGCACAAAGGAAATAACAATTGTAGAGGAAACAAAAGGAGAAGAAAAATGAGAGAGTTTTCAAGTTATTCATTCTCTTGTGGTTGTATATCCTTTAGGTTGGCCAAAAGGTCTATTTATAGGCTTCAAGAGAGACCCCCGGCGTTCCTCCATTGATGGCCCCTTTTAATAATTTAATGGTATAATGTGTGTGCCATGTGCAATGTTTTCATAATGGAAACATTGCCGTTGTAACGTTCCATTGCAACATTCACTTGAATGTTGCAATGATAACATTAACAAAGTGTTTATATCATTTTTCAATCTCCCACATGATTTAAAAATTTTAAGAATTATTAAAGAAGACAAGTAAACAGAAAAAAAATTGCTGAGTCCTTTATACTACGTAATGGGTGAAAATACCTTTCGGTTTGAATTTTCACTTAGTGATATTTGAGATTATCTGTGAGAACGCTTGGTGAACTATGCCTTGAACTAGGTCCCATTGTTCAGACTTTCCCAAATTCACACATAGTATAGCTGAATCGAGATTCTATGCGGGCTGCGCTATTAATGGCCTTGCGCAGGTATCTCATGTGTGTTTTAGAAACTAGCTCACATTTTCATAGTCGCGACCTCACGGCTTCACACATGTCGGTGAATCCTACAAAGGGTGGAAGCAAGATAACCATCATGCCACTTGGGTCTCAGATTCTTTAAGAGTATATCACTCATCCTTACCTCTTGCTTTTAAGTGAGCACTAGCGCCATAGGGATGGGAACATAATTCATTAGTGCTCTCCCAAGTTACCTATCAAGCTTATTTTTATCCATTGAACCTCCGTGAGGTTGGGTTGTTGTTGTGGTAACCCTATTTTTTTTTATTTTCTTTATGGGCTCAACTCAATCCCATCCCCCTCGACGCCTCTAGAATCACGATTCTAGATAAGCCTTTTGTAAAGGCATCTGCCAAGTTTCTTTCTGATTTCACAAAGTTTAAACTAATTAATTGTTGCTTCATTTTATCTCTTATTGATTTATGTCTCACTTTTAAGTGTATGTTCATCTTTACATCTGCATTAGCTTGCATGCATTTATCAATGGTAGATTTACAATCACATAGTATAGATATGGGAGGTAGTGGATTAGTCATTAAGGGAATATCAGCTAGAAGGTCTCTCAACCATTCTGCCTCCGTGCAGGTGGTGTCTAGTGCAATCATTTCAGATTCCATAGTGCTCCTAGCTAACATTGTTTGTTTAGTTGATTTCCAAGATACTGCATCTCCTCCCAGGAGAAAAACAAATCCTGATGTGGATTTTACATCTAAAGAATCACTAATCCAATTTGCATCACTATATTCTTCTAAGACAGAAGGATAACCAGTGTAATGTAATTCATAGGTTATAGTCCCTTTTAAATACCTTAGTACTCTTTTTAACGCTTTCAAATGACTCTCGTCAGGGTTTGTGGTATATCTACTAAGCCTGTTGACTGCATATGTGTTGTGCCCCTGTGATTTTGATGATAGCAAACACTATAAGTCACCATATGCATGTGTGCATGAAAGACCTTGTTGATTCATTTAAGTGCATTCATATGTGTTCATGTATTTGTGAATGTGTGCTTGTGAATGACATTCTATTATATCTGTCTGACATCTGGTCGATGCATTCATGTAACAGAGTCAGCACGTACAAGTCCATGCATTCAAGCCTGTACAGCCATGCACTGTTTTGCTTGCAAAATAGAGTCTGCACATTGCCTGTAGACTGCACAAAGTCTGCACATTCGTTGTTGCATAGTCTGCACATCGCTGCATAGTCTACACATCCTTGGCTGTGCGATCCTTCATCAAGTCTATACATTGCATGCTACAAAGTCTGCACATCCCGTTTGCACTAAGTCTGTATATGGTCCTGGCACTCGCAAAGTCTGTACATGCTCCTGGCGCTCGCAAAGTCTATACATGGTCCTGGCGCTCGCAGAGTCTGTACATCGACTTGGCGTTGGCAAAGTCTATACATTCATGAGCCATGGGTGTACATCGTCTGCTGCATGCCACTTCAAGTCTTTACATGGTCTTGGCATATGCATTCATAAAGTCTATACATCCATCAGTTGATAGTTGGCCAAGTCTATACATTGAAAGACCAAGTCTGTACACCCCATGTGCATGCATCGTCTCATGCATCGTCTCTCCTTGTGCGCACATCATTTATCAAGTCTATACATTATCTAGCACACACACGTTCAAGGTCTGTACATCCGACTGTCTCATTCAGCGTCTCACGCTAGCACACACACGTTCAAGGTCTGTACATCCGACCGTCTCATTCAGCGTCTCACGCTATCAAAGTCTATACATCATCATCGTCTCTCAAAGTCTATACAGCCATCTCTGTCTCACTTAACGCCTCATCAAGTATGTACATAGTTTGGCTGCATGAATGCGAGTCTATACATTCCTTACCTTTACCTACGTTCAGAACACTAAGTCTATACATCGGTAAGGTCTGCACATGGTTACTTTGAAGCTTTATCAAGTCTATACATTCTTCACTGTAAGGTCTGTACATTATCCAGCGTCTCACTCAGCGTCTAAGTGAGTGTGAACATTGTATCGCTAAGTCTATACAATGCATCGTCTCATGCATCGTCTTTCAAGTCTATACATTGTAAGACCAAGTCTGTGCATGCATCGTCTCTGCAGCGTCTCTATGTGCAAGTCTATACATTGTCTGCGTGCATAACACAAGTCTATACATCGCCACTTGGCTCGTGGCTTAGTCAGTGCATCCATGCATACATAAGTCTGTACAGCGCCGTGTTCACTGTCATGGTTGCTTTGATGCCGTAGCAAGTCTGTACATCCGTGTTCATGTACACAGTTCGTGCATCAAGTCTACACATTGTCGACTGCTCGTGCAAGTCTATACATTGCTGTCTCATGCATTCTAAGTCCATACACCATGCAGTTGGGCATCGTTCATTACAACATGTCTGCATATTGTTTGTTCGCGCTCAAAGTCTATACAGCCAGTGACTATACATTGCCTTGCAGCATGCTCTCACACAGAAGTCTGCACATTCCTTTCTGGCTTGTTCATGCATCGTTCTCATCAAGTCTGCACATTGCTTGACAGCATGCCATAGCCTTGCATAACAAAGTCTGTACATTGCATCGTTTGTTCATGCATTGTCTCAACAAGTCTGTACACTCGTCCATTGCTTCACTCGACCAACTCTGTACAGCCATGCACTGCCTTGCTTGCATGAATGAAGCATGTACAGGGTCTTACTGACTTTAGCTGATATTGTTTTCGACTTGTGGGAATTAAAAGAAAAGCATGTACAGGGTCTTACCGACTTTAGCTGATATTGTCTTCGACTGATTATCTGACAGGACTGCTGGACGAGGGAATTAAGTTTGGGGCACGTGATTCGAGGTTGGCACCTGGCACGTGATCCAAGGTGTACTCTGGATAGAGAGGGCACAAGCCCTACACACGCCCTAGCTGCTGCTGATATAAATAGAAGCGATCGAGACTGCGATAGAAGAAGGTGAGAGCAGTAGAGAGGCAGAGAGAAGAAGAAGAAAGAGATCCAACAGAAGAAGAAAAGAGAGAACAAAGTGAGAAGAAAAGAGAGGAGGGGCAGAGAGGCAGAGTGTGAAAGCAGAAGAAGAAAAAGAGAAAGAGAGAGAGTTCGTGGAGAAGAAGAAAGAAGACTCTATTGAAGATCTGTCTACTGGACCGTGGATCAAATCCAGGCCAGTCAGCTCCATGGGAGCCACATCTATGTTATTATCCTTTACAACTTTCTGATCGATGTGTATTTTTTATTTTTTATTTTCTTTTCATTTGGTCACTATGTTTTCCGATTCTCTGGTTTGAGATCGGGATTCCCTCTGGTGTGGAGGAAGAGAGGTCCGTGACCTCTGGTTTGCAAGTGGCTGGGTGTCACTTGTGGGTTCCCCTCCGGTTTGGAGGAAGGGAGATTAGTCTCCAGTTCTGGTCTTGTGGGTTGCAAGTCCAAGTGTTCCCTCCTGGTCTGGAGGAAGAGAGACTTCGGTCTCTGGTTTGCTAGTGACTAGGTGTCACTAGTGATTCCCTCCGGTTTGGAGGAAGAGGGGAGGTTGTTCCCCTGGTCAAGCTGTTAGGCAGCACCTGTTGCAGACTGAGTCTGCGGTTCTAGCGTTAGCTAGTGGAAGCCTCACTCCAGTTTGGAGTGAGGGGTGGACGTAGGTCTTGGTGACCGAACCACCTAAAAAATCTTTTGTGCAGTGTGGTTGGGCTTGTGCGTTTGCTCCTTGTCTTCTACCTCCTTCACAGGTTGCCTTGAGCATTCTTGTTTCTATCTGCGCAGTGGGTTGATTGCTTTCTTCTGCTTCCGCTAGTTGATTGTTTAGGCGCGCGATACATATTTGTTCTTTGGTTCAAAAGAGAATTTGATTAGATATTCAGTTTGTCTATCTTGCCTTGTTAGCGTTCTAGATTTTTTATTGAGCGAAAAGTTTTGAAGGGTGGGATTCATTCACCCCCCCCCTCTGAATCCATCGCACCGATCCTATCAAAAAACGATCGGCTCAAAGAGTACATCGCCATTGTATCGTCCACGAGTCGATGAATTGAGAGATAAACTCACCGTAGGGTTCCGTAACTAGTGCCAGAGAAAAACTCACACGGATCGTAAAACTTAACTCGGGAGCTATAAAAGCGATCCGAAACTCTCCGAAAAGGATTCGAAAGACCCAATAAAGATCCAACAAAGATCCATGACATTACAATGATTGTTTGGGAAATTTAGAAACAAAGATGCTGAAATAGATTTGAGGGTATTAAAACAAACCCTCTCCGGATTGCTTTGCAAATTCAATATGAAGCCAATCAGATTCTCAAGCAGATCACATTTAAACAGGGTGTTAGCCATTCCTTCCTGCAAAAACTTCATACAATGGGCTTCACTATCAACCACAAGGTTCTTAAATTCATCACTATTCGCAAGATTGCTCCGAAACTGGCCTTCTCACTTAATGTAGATGGATCTAGCAAAGGCAATCCTGGGATTTCAAGAGGAGGTGGTTGCTTCAGAGACACCCATGGTAAAATGTTGCTGGGTTTTTCTTACTGTTATGGGTATGGTTCAAGCATGGTGGTAGAAGGGAGAGCTCTTCTTGATGGACTCATATTGGCCCGGTTACATAACATCTCACTTTCTGTCATATACATAGATTCTATGGCATTAGTTGAGCTATTAAAATGCAATAGAAGCCCACCGTGGTCACTCCTCCCATGGTGGAGTCATTTACTTGAGCTCTTCACTTCATTCCATTGCCCTATTGTTCACATATATAGAGAAGATAATCAGCTTGCGGATGCATTGGCAAATTATGCTACTTTTACAGGTCATAATTCAAAATTTCTATCTTCAAGGGAGCTTCCCCTAGTCGCTAAAGGTTATGCTACGGCAAATGCCTATTGTATTCCTAATATTCGTATTCAGCGAATATAGCTATGTGCTCTTTACTTTTTTCTCATTATAATTCAGGGGCTTGCCCTCTTGTACTCTTTACCATTTCCTTAATCAGTAAAATATCATCTAGTGGTTAGATGGTGGAGTGAGAACATTCCTTTCCTCTGGAAAGGGATGCACTCTCCCTTCGACCCATTAGATGCTTTGTGGAAAAAAAGAAGTTTTAACAAAATTTCAAATTTATAAGGCTGAAGTTGAAAACCAACAAGAAAATAAAATTAAAATACTTAGGTCTGATAGAGGAGGAGAATATACTTCTCTTGCACTCGCAGAATTTTGTCAAGAACATGGAATCATACATGAAGTAATTGCCCCCTACTCACCTCAATCCAATGGTGTAGCTGAGAGGAAAAATAGAATATTAATGGACATGGTTAACTCAATGTTAATAAGCTCAGGCGCACCCGAGAACTTATGGGGGAAGGCACTCTTAACGGCCTGTTATGTCTTAAACAGAATACCATTCAAACAAAATGATACTACACCCTATGAAATTTGGAAGAAAAGAAGACCTAATTTAAATTATCTCAAAGTGTGGGGGTGTTTTGCTAAAGTAAAAATACCCGAAAATAAAAGAAAGAAAATTAGACCTAAAACTATAGATGCTATTTTTATAGATTACACAACAAATAATAATGCAGACAAGTTTAATAGCAATACTAATCGATTTTTAGTAATAAAATCTGAAATTAGTGATATATCAAACAACATAATAATTGAGGCAAGAGATGCAGTATATTATGAAAATGTATTTCCTTTTAAAATTAGAATTGAAACTAACATAGAAAATAATCAAGCTGGCTCTAGCATTACTGGACTTAGAGAAGAAGAAGAAACTCCTATAGAACCAAGAAGAAGTAAAAGAGCAAGAACGGAAAAAATCTTTGATGATTTTTATGCTCTTCTAGTTGAAGATTCTCCATCCATTTATGATGAAGCTATGAAATCTATAGATTCACCTTTTTGGAAGGAAGCCATAGATAATGAACTGAACTCTATAATTCAAAACAGCACATGTGTATTAACTGATTTACCTCCTGGATGTAAAATAATTGGATGTAAATGGATATTTAGAAAGAAACTTAAACCAGATAGAACCATAGATAAGTTTAAAGCCCGATTAGTAGCCAAAGGGTTTACCCAAAAGGAAAATATAGATTACTTTGATGTATATTCCCCTGTGACTAGGATCACTACTATTAGGATCCTAATAGCCTTAGTCTCGATACATAAATTAGTCATTCACCAAATGGATGTAAAAACTACGTTCTTAAATGGTGAATTAGAAGAAGAAATCTATATGGATCAACCTGAGGGCTTTATAGTCTCAGGACAAGAAAAGAAAGTTTGTAAATTAATCAGGTCTTTATATGGCTTAAAACAAGCACCCAAACAATGGCACCTAAAATTTGATGAGACTATAATATCCTATGGATTTAAAATCAACCAAACTGATACGTGCGTATATCATAAACAATTTGGGAGTTACATTGCTATATCATGTTTATATGTGGATGACATTTTAATCTTTAGGTCTAATATGAATGTAATAAAAGAAGTTAAAGAATTTCTTTCGAAAAATTTCGACATGAAAGATTCAGGTGAAGCAAATTTAATTCTTAACGTGAAAATCATAAAAGATTCATCGGGGATAACTTTATCACAATCTCACTACATAGAAAAAATTCTTTAAAAGTTCTACTATTTAGATTGCCAACCTGTATCTACTCCCTATGACCCTAGTATTCACTTAAAGAAAAATTTAGGGCATCCAACACTACAAAGTGAATATGCACAAATTATAGGGTCACTTGGATTCTTAACAAATTACACCAGGCCGGATATTGCATATTGATGCTGTACATGCTTTGAGAGCGTGCAAGACAGGAATGTACAGACTTGCAGTGCGTGAGACGCTGAGTGAGACGATGGAGTGTATAGACTTGACAATGTATGGACTATGCACATAGACGCTAAATAAGACGCTGGACAGACTTTCAGCAACACACGATGTACAGACTTTCTAGGCATGAAGGCAACCGCTGTACAGACTTCGTGTGCAATGGCCAAATAATGTGCAGACTTGATGAACATGCATGTGACGCCCAATGTATAGACTTGCTGCCTAGCACTTAAGAACCAATGCAACATGTATAGACTTGACGAATGTAAAGACTATGAGTGAATGTGGCGTGCAGCGGGACAGTGTATAGACTCTTCGTGCAAACAACCTGACGATGTATAGACAGCAGAGAATGTGCAGACTTTGTATTGAACAATGCACAAATGCGTATAGTGTATGGACTTTGAAACTGACTGCCACAAATGCATATAGTGTATGGACTTTGAAACTGACTGCCACAAATGCATATGGTGTATGGACTTTGAAACTGACTGCCACAAATGCATATGGCATACAGATCTGAGAGTAGACAGAGCATTACCTGATCTGAGCATGCACTGATCTTACCTGTCACTGGTTGACTTTTGACTTGGGTGACTACATGACCTGTGAGTCATCCTTAAAAGCTGTTCTGTCGGTTGATCATAAACATCAAGATTATATCATCAAGGATGTGAACATAATGAGGCATAACATTTGTCATCATCAAAACTTCAAAACCACAGGGGCACAACAATCTCCTCCTTTTTGATGATGGCAACACTATGAGTCACACTAACTCAAGTCAAAAACATTCTTCCCCTTTGACTTCAGCAAAAAGACATTAGTTAGAGAGAGGAAAATTAAGCAGGTATGAAACGATTGATATAACATTTTCCCTTTAACTACATGAAAGCACATTCTTCCCCAAAGAGCAATATGACTCATACCAATTTCTCCCTCTTTATTTTTTTTAAAAAAAATCATGGGAGGTATGAATGCAGAGATGCAGATGCAACAAGAAATGTAAGAACTCCCCCTAAATGTATGAATGCAAGACAATTCTCCCCCTTTAAGAATTTCTATGCAGCATGATTCATATGACATGGAAGCTCCCCCTCAATAAATGGAACCTTATGAAATGAATGAGAAGGAGACCACAGGGGCAATCAAGGATAAGTTCAGGTCATGATGAATCAAGGATAGTGAGGAAAAGAATTTCAAATAGGCTCCAATCATAAGAAATTCAACAAGATTTTGAAGGAGATATCAATCTCATAAATCCAAAACATAATTTTTTAAAGTCTTCCATTATAAGGGCTTATGAATGAACTTTATTGATCAGCATGGTTTAAAACATGATGTATGCAAAGTTTATCAATAAAATTCTATATTTATATCTAAAGTCACGATTTAATAAAAATGAACCAAGCCCTCATAATTATATCTTGATTAACATCCCTTTCTCTTACACAATCAAATTTATTGACTTCTTTGGGAATTACATTCACTAGTATTAAGATCAAGTAATTATGAAGTCATATGATTTTGTCTAGGGTTGAGCAATTTGATTTTTGCATCAATATTCAAATATTGTAATTTGTTCAACAAATTTTCATGCTACAAATTTTACGAGCACTCTAGTTCAGTGCATACCTTGTAACTAGAGGATATACGTTGATCAGACGCCAATATCCCTAAGCACTTAGTGTGACTATCAGTCATGCTTTATATTAACAGAGTTAACATTTACACCTCATGACATACCTCAACTCATTTCTTGATGAGTGAGATGTATTTCTCAGTGTGCATGCCATTGCTCTGCCAGATTATCAAACATTCTTAAGCAGAGTTAACTATGGCACCTCATGACACAGTCCTTTGGACATGATTTCTCAGTGACCAAAGTCAGTGCTCTGACAAGATTTACCCTTAGACATGTTCCAGAGTCTCAGATGTTTAAAAACAATACTCATTTCATACATATCAGTCAAGGAATATCATGATTTCAAAATTTTCAGAATTCAGAAGAGTTTAAAAGACACAACATGAAAATGTTGGTTAAAGTTTATTAAAACTAACTCAGATATTTTCAAGATATGTTCATAAACAAACACAAGACATACATGAAACTTCAACCGGCTGAAAGTATCAGACATTCATAGTCTTATATAATAGAAGATTCCTCTTTAAGTTGTTTTCAGATTTATGATCAGGATATGCACAGAGAAGTCTTTCTGAATTTTCAGAAGGAGGGACTGGGTTACAATCCAGTCATGAAGAAGGCTGAGAAGGTTGATGGAGACAAACTGAAAACTATTTTTGTTAAATGTTCAGAACAAGAAAAGCCTTCTACCTCATCTTCACCTCAGTACAAAAATCAGAAAGAGACTGAAAAATAGAAAATAAATAAAAAGGATTCTTAGGTGCATGTTGATCACAATCCTCACACACACTCACATGCATCTAAAAAGAAAATGATCTGTCACTACTGTCACAAATTTGGACATCTGATGCATGAGTGTAATTTAATGGAAAAGGATGACCTAGCTGCTGTACAAAACAATCAGGGTAGAAAGCATGTCTTTAAGGAAAAGAAAATTCATTGTTATAATTGTGGAAAAATAGGACATGTTGCTGCACAATACTGGTTAGGTTCTCATAGAAAAACCTTCTCTATCTGCTCTCATTGTGGAAAACATGGCCATACAGTCAAGGACTGTTTGCATGCTCAGGGAAAAATATTTTCTGAAAATGTAAAATTCCCTGCAAATAGAAATGATTTTGGTAGGAATAAATTTACATTTAAAAGAAAGATTTCTACATGTTTTGAATGTGGGAAACTTGGCCACCGAGCTTCTGACTGTCGGATGGCACGATATGGAAAACAGTATGTTCATGCAAATAACAGAAATTTTCATGATAATGCACACAGATTCCATGCTAACAACAATGTGCATAAAAAGAATTCAAGATCTACTATTTCATGTCATTACTGTGGAACCTTTGGGCACTCAATGAGTGATTGTAATATAATGAAATCTGATGACTTACATGCCCAAAGATTGTGGAAATCACCTATCAGAGGTGTTACTAACAATGTAGGACCCAAGAAGTCTTGGGTACCTAGAAACACAAAATGAGATCTGTGCTTTGCAGGTATGCCTTGGGGATGAGGAATAAAAAGGGGGTCAAATAAACCAAGGCATCCAAAGTTTGGTAAAACCCCACCTCTGCTGGTAGACATTTGAGTTTTTGATAACATTGTTTAGATAGTTGCATATCATGTTTGATTTGTTAATCAAAATTTCATGCATATAGCTTCTCAACTGTATCTATGCTTGGCATTAAAATCTCTCAATGAATATGATGTGTTTTTTGCGCAACAGTTCGACTGAAAATGAATTACACATCATAAAACTGAAAAGCTGAATTGAATGAATCTGTTGCTTGGACGATGTCTCATGCTTAAAAATGTTCACCTGCACATTTGACATGCACATGCATTCACAATTGCATATAAGTAGCATGTTGTCAGCTTAAGATACATATAGAACTGCATCTGCATTGGATTGTCATGCATGACCACTATGATATATTAAATGGTAAGCTACTAAAAGGCAGGTGAAATCTGTCTGGAAGTGCTTGCTATGTGTGAGGTGGTCTTTAGACCAAGTCCTCCGCCTGGTACCATAGGTCAGAGTTGCACGAAGAGCAGTCTAAATGTTCATGTGATCATTGCATATATTACATGATGTCAGCTCACTGCACTTGCATTTACTGGTTAGAAGTGTCGATACCTTGAGTGCTAGTTCATGCATACATTTAGGGGGAGCATTATTCATACTCTTGAAATCACATCTGACCCATGCATTGCAACACATCACGCTAAGTCCATACATTGTCTCATGCATACTAGCTCCTATATCATCTCCTTCAACAGTCAATGATCATTCCATTTTTTTTTGATGTTGTCAAAGGGGGAGAACTTTTGTGAGTCATCATTTGCATCATATCAACAGTTTTGACTATTTTTGCGTATTTTTCTGAGACTGGGCCAAAAATCAGATTTTTCGGAAATTAAGAAAATTTTCTAATTTCTTTATATAAATTCAATTCCACTATCTCTCCTGCTCATTTTCAACTTCACGCTATCTTACTCCGTTCTCTCCCGTCTCTGGTCCGTTCAGCGCGGGACGCGCACCGTTACGGAGCTGGCTGAGGCGTGGACGTGCTCGAGTGATCGGTTCGCGGGAAGGAGCAGCGGATGGAGCGTGGCGGGCGCGATCCCTCGGTGGATTCCGAGAGGGCGTCGTTCGTGATTCGGTGATTTTCGACATGGTTTAATCCCTTCGGGGCACGGTTTCTTCGGTGGAGGTAGGGTGACAGATCTTCACTTCCTCCTGCACGTTTTCCCTGCCATTGCACGTTGTTCGGCGTGGAAACGGCTGAGTTTGGGCTCGTTTAGCCTAAACCACGATTTCGTGGGTTTGTAGGGTTCGCCGAGAAACGGCAACCATTTTTAGATCAGTTACTGTCAATGGACTCCCTGGGACGTCAGCGTTCCATAGTCACTAATTTCATCTCGTTTGGTGGTCTCGTTTGACCGCTAGGGCTCCGGGAAGTCGGGGAACCCTTTTTGGGTAATCTCGTTAGAATCGCCCGTTTCTTGCGATTCGTGCGTCGTTTTGACTCCGGACGAAGTCTATGTGCTTGCTAGTAGGTCCATGGTTGTTTCCCTTCGTTTCGGAACGAATGGGGCGTGGAAAGGCCTCCGTTGGGCCGAATCCATGGTTTTCCCGCCGTAAGGGTTGAACGGTCGAACCAGGCACCGCACATCTGCATGCGCGGCCGGCCCTGGTCCGTCCATCCCTGGCAGGTTGTGGGTCGTGCGGTCGCACGATAGACCACACTTCCCTTGGTGCGGTTGGAGGGTAGCCGTCCATCCCTTTGCGTTGGTTTGTGCGGTGCAGTGTCGCCCGCACGTCTCCTTGAACGGTGGCATCCTGGCCGTTCATCCTGGAGTGTCGGCAAGTCGTGCGGCTCGGTCAAAACCGCATTGACCGACACTGTAGTAGGTCGGTTGGGCTTGTGCGGCCAGGGTCTTGACCGCACATCCCCTTGTGCGGCCCTCTAGTGACCGCCCATCTTCTGGTCTTCTGTCATTTTACCCGTTAGTCGATTCTGCTTGTTCCGTGGTTGTATGTAGTAGGTATTGTGTTTAGGTGGTGTTTAGAGGTAGGTTTGTGGTGTGTCTGTGTGTGTGTCTGTCTATGTTAGGGTGATGTCCGTCGCTCCTGTGGTCTGGCCGCTTTCCCTGTGGACGTCGGTTGATGTTCCTATGAAGGCTAAGACTACGATTCCGAGTCTGTCGGCAGTTTCTTGTGCTGCCTTTGGTGTTTGAGGTACGGGTGACAGTGCATGTTCGACTGTCTGTACTTCAGCACCGTGTTTCAAGCTTCTTCCTTGCGTTGCCCTAGACGTCCAGCAGTCGAGGGGTGACCCCGATATCCGGTTTGTAAGCTAGTTTCCATCAGCTCCTGCGGTTACCGTAGCGTCCTACGGGGGGAGAAAACTAGCTAGAGGCCTGGCTCTAGGCAGGAGCCAGTGTGTGCACACGTGGTCAGGGGCTGAGGACTGACGCCGACGGGCGTGACCCTGACTAGTACTTGTACTTGTGGTTCCTCGTGGGTCTGCGACTCGGCCAGGCTCGCGTAGGCCGCGATCGGTTGGCAGTCGAGACTCTTGTGGGGTTTGTCGTGACCTGTCCGGGTTGGCCTTTTCCTGGCTACACTCGAGGTCTATATCATGTCCTGTGCACGACGCTCCGGTCGTGTTGTCTGTGTCTGTCTAGGCCTTTTCTAGACTTTCTTTTGCATGCCTGTTGTAGGTGTAGGTTGGGGTGTTTTGCTTGGCTTTTTCCCCTTTTCTTTGCTGTTCCCTACTCCTCTTTCCCTTTCTAGGCCTGCTTTCCTGTTCGGGTTATTCCCCTCGTCCTTACCTGTTCCCTACTCCTGCTTCCTTTTCTTTTACAGCTTTCTAGTGCTGTTTCTTGCTGTTGTTCATGTTGTTCCGTGTTACTGCATATTTTTCAATGGGGATCCGCGTGACCCCTACTGAGCCAGTGACACGAGGCTCACCCCTGCTTTTTAGGTGGGGTGATGTGTTCGTTCTGCTTCCGTGGGTCCTGGAGTTCGAGTCGTAGCTGCCAGCTGGTACCTCCGTCGGGCTTCCCCCGACTTCTCGGTACGTCTTTTCTTTCTGTCGACTGTACTGCTAGACTACTGTCTTTAGCTTTGGACTTGACTCTGGGTATATAATTTTTTAAAATCTATTAATAATAAAAAATAATTTTATTTATGCTACTTTAGCAGCCCGATCTAATGAAATTTTAATTGCTTGCTGCTATATCTGTCAGTTCAATGTACTACACAACAATCCTTTTTTCCTTCGGAGCTTTACCGCTCTTGGGAGGCCTCGCGGGTTCCAAGTGATATCAGATGTATTCGATAGTCCTATCGGGTATATCTGGTATCCGGGATCTGAGTCGCCACAATCATCATTGCCATTAACATATTTAAAAATCCCTATGGACTAAGGATGATAGCCTCATTAATGATGTTATGGAGCCGATTGATAATAGAAGCAATCCCCAGATGAGAGATATCCATAAGAGAACCTAATTTATTCCACAGGAAAGAAGCCAATTCACTGTTAATAAAGAGATGGTCTAAATCTTCAGTTGCAGGAGTGGTTGTACAATAGCTACAACAAGATGCTAAATGAATGCCACTGTTTTGTATCCTACTATCAACAGGCACTGCATGATTCAGCATTTTCCAATAGAATAATGTGGCTCGAGGAGGAAATTTATGATACCATAACTTGGATGCATGAGCACCTACAGTTTGACCTTTGATGTAACAATAAGTGGATTTGACATCAAACCTGCCAGAGTTGGTAAAATACCATATGGGAATGTCATCTCCCTCTTGAGTAGCAAACCTAAAAATTTCAGTCCGCAAATTATTGTCTTCAATCCTCTACCAAATTGGGTGTTGATGATTGGCCAAAGCAACTTGCACTGAGCAATACTCGGACTGGGGAATAAACTGCTGAGGGAGGAGATCTAGCAGAGATTTTTCCTTGTACTAGGTGTCTTTAATAAAGTTGGTGGTACCACCATTGAACACTATTTTACGCATACCTGCCAAGAGAATTAACCGAGCTTTGTCAAAATCCCGAGCTCTAATGCCAGCTGGAAATGGGATTTTGCAATCAGAAATATGTTGTCCTTGAATATATTTCTTCTTGACAAAACTTGCCCATAAAGAGGTGTTGTACAATGAAAGCCATAGGTGTTTAACATATGAACATAACTGAATATCCCATAGACTGTGAATTCCCAATCCTCCTTCAGATTGAGGACAACATATCTTGTCCCTAGAAACCCAATGTTTCCTATGAGCTGATTCAAGACCTTGCCACAGAAAATTAGCACATATACTTTCCACTTGCTTAATTATTGTGTATGGAATGGCAACAGCACTAGCTGTATATATGGGGATAGCAGATAGCACTGATTTGATAAGAGTGATTCTTCCTACCTGAGAGAGAAATTTACTCTGCCAACCAGCAAGCTTAGCATTGACTTTATCAAGTAGGTATTTGAAATGAGGAACTTTAATTCTCCCTTTGAAGAGAGGGATCCCTAAATAAATGATGCTTAAAATTTTATGCTGAAAACCAGTTAACTGTCGGATCCTTTCAATAGCATAATTGTGCATATGTTTAGACACCATGAAAGAACTCTTGTGAGAGTTAATCTGCTGTCCCGAAGACTCTTCATACTTTCTCAAGAAACTCAGTAAGGCTTTGATAGAAGATAAACCACCATTCATGAATATGATTGTGTCATCCGCAAATAAAATATGAGATATGGGCAGGACATTGCGAGGAAGATGATAATGCTGACATTGTCCAGAGTTGAAAAGCTGGCTTAGCCCCCAACTTAATACCTCTTCTGCCAAAATGAAAAGGGCAGGAGCTAAAGGGTCCCCCTGCCTCACCCCCCGGGAGGATTTAAAGTATCCATGAGTTTGGCCATTGAAGGCAATGGAAAACCAACAGTTCATCGAAAGTTGAGCAATAAGTGAGATAAATCTGTTTGAGAACCCAAATCTTTTCATTACAATAAGAATGAAATCCCATTCAATACGGTCATATGCTTTAGCCATATCCAGCTTAATAAGCATATTATGACCTCTAACCGGTCTATCAAGTTCCATGAACAGTTCTTTGGCAAGTAGGAAATTGTCAGTGATGCTTCTACCACTAACAAAACCACTTTGATGCTCAGATATAATCAATGGAAGAATACAGTGCAGTCGATCACTTATGACTTTAGAAACAACCTTGCATATGAAATTGCACAAACTGATAGGTCTAAAATCTGCAAAAGATATGGGATTTTTTACCTTGGGTACCAAGCATAAAATAGTGGAAGTGACTCCCTTCGGAAGTCCCCATCCCTGAAAGAAGCTTTGAACTGCAGAAATAACATCCTTTCCAACAATGTCCCAACAAGAAGTATAGAAGTTGCTAGTGAAGCTGTCAGGGCCAGGAGAGCTATTACCAGAACATGAAAAAACAATATTAATGATTTCCTTAGGTGAAGGAATGGAGCATAAAGACATATTCTGATCTTCTGTAATCATACTAGGAATGACAGAGAGAAGGTGCTCATTAATATTGTGATCTTCAGAAGACAAAAGAGATTTAAAGAAGTACATCGCACCATTTAATAGTGTAGCATGGTCTTCCACCCAGAGACCATCTATCTTCAACTTGTGAATAAAATTTCTTTATCTTCTAACTTTGGTGTAGTGATGGAAAAATTGGGTATTGCGATCACCATAATTGAGCCATTGAATCCTGGACTTTTGAAACCAAAACATTTCTTCTCTATGAAGAGCTAGCCTCATCTCTGCATTAGCTTTATGTAAGCTCATCCGATTTTCCATGGACGGATAGTTATCAAAGGCTTCTTGAGTCTATAGTAGATGAACCTCAGCAGTCTCTTTTGCTTGATGAATGTTACCAAATACCTCTTTGTTCCAATTTTTTAGTGCATCCTTTAGCTGCTTAAGCTTTTTCTGAAATGAGTGAAATGGGTGACAAATGTGCTCATACTTGCTCCATTGATGTTAAACAAAATCCATAAAATCAGAATGTGTATGCCACATGTGCTGATATATGAATCTCCCTGGAAAGACTTGCATAGGACACATGTTTATAAGCAAAGGGGCATGATCAGAAGGTCCTCTAGTCAGGTGCTTAATTGATAAGTTGGGAAAAGAATTTAACCAGCTTGCATTGTATAAAACCCTGTCAAGCCTCACTCGAATATGAGAAGCCCCAGTTTGGTTGTTAGTCCAAGTAAAAGAGGAACCAGAAAAACCAGCATCAATTAAGTCAGTAGCTGTGATAAAACTTTAGAAATCTATCATAGCAGATGTTGAAGACATCACACCACCAAGTTTTTCCTCAGGAGAAGTAATACAGTTGAAGTCACCACCAATAACACACGGAATAGACACCACTAAGCTGAATTCCATAAGAGCATCAAACATCTCTCTGTGAATGCTAACACTACATGAAGCATATATTGTAGTAAAATACATGTATATAGAGTTCTCCTCCTTGAGTGCGAAAGTAATAAATTGGGGATGCTGCTCAATAATCTCAAGACTAGTGTCAGAATTATAGAACAACCAAATATTAGAGGAAGCACCATTATTCCCAAGAACAGAGTGAAGATTAATCCGACGGGCCACATTATTAGCTCGACTGAAATCAATGCGAGGTTCTGAAATAGCAGCTATACAAATCTTTTGGACTTTTATTATCTGAGCAAGACTTCTGACAATCGCCTTATTCCTCATACCCCTAACATTCCATATTAGTGCCGAATTAATCATGGGCATAGGAGGAGGAGTTGGAGTTGGCAGCCAATACATTTGCTTTAGCCCTAGTGAGACGAGCATCACTGATTAGATCTCCAGGAATAGCAGAGATTTCATAAGCTTCTTTGGCTTGAAGGTAAGTTATTGAACCTTTGTTGCATTGACTGATCATCCGTGAATTTTCAGACACTGCTAGTTCAGAGACTACATTTGAGCCAATGATTTGAATATCGTTGATACTAATAATTTAAGAATTAGTAGCCTTCTCTTTCATCCTCATCATGTTAGGATTTTGGGTTGAAGGGGGCTCCTCTAGACTATCAGGTATGATAGTTTGTAAAAGCAAATTAATAGCATTATCTTCCTCCATAATCTGTATGCTAGTCTCTGCATTAGAAGTGACCGCAGACACGGAAGGGATCTCAGCAGATGTCATGGCCATAACCTCAGGGACTTCATTTAACTGAAGAATTCCTATATCCAGACTGCTCTCTGGACCTTCAAAGCTGGGAGGCCTGACCACTCCCTCTACTGCTAGCTGATGGCAATTTTTAGTATCTTGCTTGTCCTCACTATGACACTCATCAGTTTCTCTTATGATGATTTTACTAGAAGAAGGGAATTCCATTGAAGGTGCCTGCTGAATGATTGAGATTGAATTCTCCCCCTCCAAATGAAATGGACCCTGAACAGACCCTTCCTGCTGATGAAGAGCTGAGTTGGCATTTGCCAACTCTTGCATTTCCACAGCCTGTAACAATACATCAAATTTGTTTTCCAAGACCGCATTTTGTCAAACAGCCGGAGGGCCAATAGGCCGAGGCCTAAAAGTCTGTCGAAGATTCTTAGAATCTGGATCTTGAACTACTTGAGATCGGCCAGTCCTTCCCAACTTCTTCTTACAGTCATCTCCAGAATGACCAAGCTTATGGCAAAAGGAACAAAGAATAGGAACTCGATGATAGTTGACTGACTGCCAATATCCCACACCATCCAGGTCTATCCACAGTCGCTCTCTGCGCGGAGCTGACAAATCCATCTCAATACAGACGAGAGCCTCCGATGTATCAGTCATTGCTAAGGTTCTCTCATGAATACGCAACACAACCCCAAAATTACCAGCAATGGAGCGCAAGCAATCTTCATGATACAGGTTCGCCAGAAGAGTAGGGAAACCGATCCAAATCGGCACCGTCGGTGGATCAGTGTCGAAGTTAAAATCTGAAGTCCAACGGAAAAATCGAAATAGAAAACCTTTTATATACACATTTTTCTGTAAAAGAAGCTTCATAAAATCCGCCTCACTATCAAAACGAAGAAGGAGGTGCCGCGGATTCAATTTGCTGATGATAAAACCTGAGGAAATCGCCAACTGCTGCACCAGACAACTCTTGATCTCAGGCAACAATGGCCGACCATATGAACATTTGGCCACTATTGCAAATGACAGAAAATTCATAGACGCCTGAACATCTGCCTTAGGGAAATATACAGCTGGCTCGCCCTGATCTGTGAATGATGGCTCCTTAATCGGAATGGAGGTCTTCGGCCTCTTCTTAGACTCCATGAGAGCCTACGCAAAAGACCGTCGGGGAGTAGCTTGGGAGGACGAAGAAATAGCCTCCGATGGCTTCAGATGGACCCCCGCCGGCGCCGGGGGAATCCCCGCCGCGCCAGCCATGGCCTACAGGGAGGGGGGCACGCCGAAGAGGAACGAGGAACACTGGCGGGAGAAGTATGAACCAGAGCTTCTCACTCTAAAAACTAGAGAGAGAATAGCAATTTTGCTAAAACTTCATCTTTTGTTTTAATTAGATAAAGATAGCAATATTTTGACAGGTCATCAATGAAGGTTACAAAGTATTTGTTACCTCCCCTAGATATCCGTCCAGAGTCACATACATCACTATGTACTAATTCTAGAATATCACTATCTCTATTCACAATTTTAAATGGTTGTTTGGGCAATTTAACTTCTACACAAATTTCACATTTTTCATGGTGTTGAATACCGATTTTGGGAATTAAGTTTAATCGCATTAGTCTTTTAATTGAGTTATAGTTTACATGACCCAATCTTGAGTGCCAAATGGAAGATGATTCAACATTTAACACAGTGGATTGTTCACTAAAGGAAGAGGTACACACATTTAATTTGAAAAGGCCATCACACATAAATCTTTTTCCAACAAAGGATACGCTTTTGATTATTACAATTTTATTTGACTCAAATACAAGTTTATAGCCTTGTTGTACTAGAAGGGATCCACTAATGAGGTTGCGCCTGATGTCAAGAACGTGGTGAACGCCGTGAAGGGTCAAAGTCTTTCCTGAAGTCAACTCCAGATCGACTCTTCCTATCCCTAGTACTTGCGCCTCCACATTATTCCCCATCATCACAGCTCTTGCACCTGAGTCCTGATAAGTGAAAAACCAGGAGTGATCAGCACAAACGTGAATATTAGCTCCGGTATCAATCCGCCAATCAATTGGCAAATTGGTCAAGTTTACTTCGGGGTTTGAGAGAACTGACCTAAATGCCGGCTCTGATGCACTAGTGCCATCAGTCACCATGTTGACTTGAGGACCGGTTGGAGGAGGACCATTTCCCTTCACCTTTCGAGTAGATTTCTTTCGAAAGTAGCATTGGTAGGCGAGATGGTTGGTCCGACCGCATACATAGCAGCAACGCTCCCCATTATTCTCATTTGACTTTTTGTTTTGTTTGTTGGAATTGTGTGGTTTGTTATTAATTTTGTTAAAGGGTCGATAATTTTTCTTGAAGTTCATGCGTTTAGGAGGAAATGACTTTTTATGATGTTTTTGTGTTTTGATTTCCACCATGTTGGCTTTGGGCTGATTATTTTGAGTAACAGTTTCCCTTAACTTGTGTTGTTCTTCTATTCTTATTGACGCAAACAATTGGGTTAATGTTAGAATACCTTGGGTATGGTTAAGGGTCCTGGTGAAATCAGACCAAGCGGGAGGTAGCTTGTCTAATAAATATGCTATTTGAAAAGATTCATCAAGCTGGGATCCATTGGCTTTTAGTTCATGGACTAGATTTTCATATTCATGGATTTGTTCATTCATGGGTTTATTATCCACAAATTTAAATTTGTTAAAGTCGGATGCTTTAAACCGCTTGATACCGGCATCATCTAGACCATATTTGGCTTCTAAGGTGTCCCAAAGTTCGCTAGCACTTTTTGAATTATAATATAGATCATATAGATTATCAGAAAGAGCTCCTAGAATTCGGTGGAGACAATGATAATCCAACTCTTCCGTCGTGGCTGTGGAGGAGGAGGAATCGGGTTCAGTTTGGGTTCGGATTGACCGGGTTTGGATTCGACGGGTGTTTTGAGTTTGAGAGGAACCCGAACCCCAATTTTCAATTATGCTATCACTAATGGCTGATATCAACCCCAGTGTGGTCAGCCATAACCACATTTGGTTTTACCACATTTTGAAGTTTTTTCCATCAAATTTGTCTGGTTTGGCACTTAGTGTTTCTTTTGTAGTTAAACTAGCCATTGAGAAAATATTTGAGGGTCGACAAAATCTGTTGATGTGGCATGTTGAGATTTTGTCAAAACACTTGAATATATAAAGTCAACAAATAATTTAAATTATCACAGAGTAACTAACACAAGTGCAAATTTAATAAAAGTAAAAAAAATAAAGTTATATTTTTCAAGCAAGTAAAAATTGCTAAATTTTATTTTCAACCACCAAGATTAGTTAATTCATACTTTATAACAACATGCAATTTAATCATAAATTATTTTAACTATTTTTTTGAAGATAGAAATAATTTATAACAACATGACTTTTCAGAAAAATAAAAAATACTTTATTTTTTCTGTAAACAGAAATTTTTTTATTAAAATCTATAAATAGAAATTATTTTCAGAAAAATCATAAATACTTTATTTTTCTGAAAATAGTAATAAGTATTTTCTATAATAAGATTTTTTTATTATAATCTGTTATATTTAAAAACCATAAATATAATTTCAGAAATATAATAACTGGAGCAATTATATTTCAGAAATATAATATCATAATTCCCGATTTCTAAAATTTTAAAACCTTAATTCTAATTTAAGAAATTTCACTAAATCTTAATTTCAGAAATATATATATTTCTAAATTTGAATTTCTAAAATCAGAAATAATTATTGTAAATAATTTTAGATTTCATTTTAATTAAAATATGTCGATGAGAAAGACACATTTTTATATAAAACTCATAATTGTATAAAATACGCGTTATAGAATGAAGAATTATCTTGCAGACGTATTTTATAATCAAGATTATAATATTATTTTCAGCAATATAACAAAATAATAAGTTATCTTAGATTGTTGGGAATATATGCTTAAAATAACAAAAACTAACAACAAATTAATTAGATCTAAAACATAAATTAAGAGGTTTAAGAAAGCATAGTCTTTTGGTCGAAGCGCGATGTCGTTGAACTAAGAGAACTTATTGCCGACCGACGTGCGGTCCTCGTGACAATGATCTCCTAGAGATACGACGACCCCGGGTAGGCGATACCCTCTCTCTCGTTGGCACGTCCTCGAAGAGAGTATTAGCGAATCTCAACATAACTTTCAAGAACTCAGCACAAAGGAAATAACAATTGTAGAGGAAACAAAAGGAGAAGAAAAATGAGAGAGTTTTCAAGTTATTCATTCTCTTGTGGTTGTATATCCTTTAGGTTGGCCAAAAGGTCAATTTATAGGCCTCAAGAGAGACCCCCAACGTTCCTCCATTGATGGCCCCTTTTAATAATTTAATGGTATAATGTGTGTGCCATGTGCAATGTTTCCATAATGGAAGCATTGCATGTAACGTTCCATTGCAACGTTCACTTGAACGTTGCAATGATAACATTAACAAAGTTTTTATATCATTTATCGGACACGTGGCTATATCTTGCCGAATTCAACGTCCCACGCCCAATATGGAAGCCTAAAAGGCGCCATCCATATCCTCTCACATCATCAGCGTAGCATCCGAGACCGTGATATGCTTCGATATGTTGGCATTATGTGCACCCCATGAAAATTGCCCCGACTGTCACGTTGCTCAGTAAGGTCTTATTAGTACACCTACTTATCCAAAGTCCCGCTTCAGCTATAAAAGATGAGCACTGTGACCCCTTCTAGATATGTGAAGATAGAACAAGTAAGGTTAGGCCATCGAGTGAGAGAGTTCCCTGAAGAGGAATAATAAGTCATGTAGCTAAAGCCATGTCAATCTCCCCCTGCCCTCGCCAAGTCACTTACATAAGTACAAATTACCTCCATCTCTTGAGATCCCTTCTTGATTCCTATGCTTACACTGACTTAAGTATCAGAGGATTTTCTCGAGAGACCACAATCTCGGTGGGAACTATTTTACAGGTTAAAGCTCGATGAGATACTCTCGAACGGTAGCTATTTCAGAGAGATCGATTGAGAAACCCGGTGAGGTACTCTCACGCCCAACCATGCAGCATAGGATGGTTGACTTGGCTCTAGCCTAGAACCCCTAGGCTATCAACGGTGGAAGGCGGCTATCTCCCATATCGGGAATCCCCAAGTCGGATCCTCGCAACTCTGCCCCTAAGGTTCAACGAGGCGGCCGTCAAGCCTACATCTTTCAGCCTAGAGATCCGTGATCTTGAGGAGTGACACCACGGTGATGAAGCGCGAGGAGTAAAGCCCTTGGCATCGAGTCCTACTACGATTACAACGTGCAAGACCATTCTAAGATCAACGTCGAGGGTACATTGTCAAAGGTGGGACCTCCCGGCTTTGTGTGTCTGTATAGAGTCAAGCCCTATGAAGGCTTGAGAGATCTCAGCAGGCAGGAGCTCCGGTGTAGAAGCTCAGTCCCCAACCCTTCTTCATCAATCATAGATGAACATCCAAGAGGAATCTCTCCATAGCTCATACTAGGTCCTCCTCTACCCAAGAAGGCTATAAAACATGGAGACATGGGTTAAAGTGTCGACAGTGCAATACTCGAAGTACCATCCAAAGTTGCAAGCCCCTGCAAAGAGGCTCAGCCTAAGGATTATTTGCATAACAGACAATCTCTCCACAACCCTTTCTCAGGCTCTGTGTCCCGATTCTTCCCCTCTTTTTCATGCTCTGTAATCTCGTCACAGTGGGAGATGTAATCCAGCTCCCTGAAATATAAGTGTGAATGTTGTAGCATATGCAACAACGTTTATGGGAGTCTATTTATAACCATTAAGATTAAATTCATATAAGAGACTTGATAAGCTTGAAACTCCTAAAAAGATTAGGAAAACTTGGAGTAATCTGACCTCTAGTGCTCGTAAGTCCATCTAGAAATATTAGGGGTATTTCTAGAAACTTGGGACGTAAGAAAAAGGGTTAGGAGTCTAGATAGGAGGGAGATAATAAGAAGAAAACCTAGGTACGTGACCGGACCAAACGTCACTAATTGCTTAAAGACAATACGCTCGATTAGCCGCAAACTAGGAAATTCAAAAATTCTAGCGATTAGTTGAAAATTAGAAAATACAATTGCTCGATCTAATGTGTTTCCAGGAAAGCTGACCTACCCCATGTTGCGAATCAACGTAAAAAGAGATTCCACATGGATTCAACGGAAACTCTCTAAGGATGATTAATTTCGCATATTATCATAGAAAATAAGAAAAGTGATTAAAATTATAGGCCAAAATGGGTGTCTACAAATGTCAACAGCGTTTAAGCAACTATGGTAAAGGTTAGTTTAGAGTGATAAAAAGACAAAATATCCCTTGAATAACTCTCATCAGGAGGGAGAGAGAGTGAGAGCCCACTTCGGTGCCAACCCCCACCCCCACCCCAAGGGGTGGGCGATACACACACATGCATGGTGGGGCTGAAGAAATACTCTTTGCAACATGTGGGTGTTTTTATTAACATCAGTAGATCTTGGGGTCTTTCTAAGAAATAAACTGATTGCGGGAGCATTTTTGTAATTGGGAAGGCTTGTAGCCGCATTTTTGTAATTGGGAAGGCTTGTAGAGTTTTTTCTTAAAAAACCTTTAAAAGAATAGAGGAGAATTACCGTGACCTACAAAGGACACATTGATACTCCGAGCATAATTAATCCACACCAAAGAACTCTGAAGGAAATGTCAACAGTTGTGCACAAAATGTCGATTGACAATTGGTATCATGGCTTATTTTAATGCTTTGAAACTTAGTCGTTCGAAGATCTACACATGTCCTCCCTACTCTCGAACCTTGGATTTTAGGCCAACCGAAAAGGTCAAGCAAGGTCGAACTCGCACTCAAAGTTTTCACGCCCTTTCTTCTACAGTCACCGAGAGCAGCATGCATGGCTCTCCAATGTGCTAGCCTCACACTCGGGTTTGAAACTTCCATGTCTATCTTTGTGAAGGATTTGTTTTTTATTTTATTTGTTTGTTTGTTTGTTGTTATCTTGTCATACTTCACCGTTAGAGATGTAAAGGTTAAGTTGCAGTGTAGTTGGTGCACTACGGACTTAAGCACTTCAGTAATAATAAGTTGGTACTAAATCAGTTACCTTATATAAATTAAACCAGTTTCCAGCAGAGTAAGATTCCTAAAGAAATCTTTGGAAATAAATATAGGATGAAGTTTGACGCAAACACTGCAATTCTTTGTTTTCCTGTTAGTTTGTGCTTCTGTTCCGTTGACACCCTCTATCACACCCGTCGTTCAGGCCGTCACGTTCCTCTCCCGTCTACTTCTTTCCTAACACATCCCATAAGAAGTAGAAGTAGCATGCATAAGAATATGAGGTGTATATTGCTCTTCATTAGTGTATAGTATTTGTCGAGAAACATAGATCAGAGAAGATATTTCAAGAAAATTATGCACGTTCGTGACTTTATTTCATAACTTAAACGTTCGTGCATCTGAATTTTGATAGTTTCAAGGGAAGAAAAATACAAGTTGTGATGATACAGTCAATGGAAATTTCTATTGAAACAAATAAGTTAGACTTGTTATTTGACCTGATAGATTATCCATTTTTTGCATCCTTGCCGAACAGAACCCAACTATCCATTCCCTTCAAGAAACAAAGTTGACATCCTACAGTTTTCAATAGGTGTGTCAACTAAAACTTTGAGGTCATTTAATTGATCTTGAGGGGAAAAAAAACAGAATGACTTGCACGGCCAGTTGGGGGGATCACCTTTCAAAATTTTCAAAAAACAAAAGAAAACTTGGTGCACCCTCGTCGGGGTGTAATTAAGGGGGGAGGGGGTGGGGACGGAGGGGGTGTGCGACAAGCATTACTCATAACCACTGAGTCGTTGCAATCCATACCTTCTCAAGATCAAGAAACTCTACAGCACTGACACTGCAACTGTTTGCTATTCGGCTCTAAGGACAGAACGACTGGGCAGGGAAGCCGACGGAACGACTGGGCACAGAGGAGGAGGATACTTATTCCCTCTCTCTTTTGTCGAAAATGTGCTGAAATATTAAAGTTAGAAGAAAAAAAAGCACTTTTAAGTTGCTTCAATGAGATCAAAGTTTTTCTTTTAAAAAAGGAAAATTATGTTAATGACGTAAACCGAAGAAGAACCATAATGCATGCTTACGAGCTCATGATTTGGATACAAGGTTATCGATAAACTATCTTGTCGAAGGAGAAAAAGAGAGAGAAACCACCATCCAAAAGTACACAGGCAACTGTTGCGGACAGATCACACATCCAGCACAAAAGGCCGCTTCAACATCCGAAATAATAACAAGCCTTAGCCAATCTATGCTCACAAAGCCCAAAAATAAGGAATAAAAAAATGAAAGAATGAATAAAGAGAATGAAGGATCGCCTGGTTGCTCGATTTCTCTAAATGGGAAAAATCAATGAATGGTAAGAAAATAGAGTATTTATTATTCCAAAAATGTGCCCATTTAATTGGGTTCCGCTAATAAGAGAAGCCGATAAAATATTATGATTACCCAGCAAGTGTGGTCAAATATCAGATATGGTCAGCAGGTTTATTGTCCTTCTTGTTCTCGTGAGAGTGACATCAAATAGTGTTTATCTGGTTGCCTGTGTTTGGATCTGCCACCCGGATGGTACCCGTCTTCAAAATATCATGGCAAACTGGAGAAATTCTGCATCCCTTCAAAGAATCCATCCAGTTATCCTTGATCTATGTAAGGACACCTCACGTGAGTACTTAATTTAACACTTGGACCAAGAAGATGAAAGGGAAAAGAAACCTCCAGAGAGAAAAACAGAACAAAACAAAACAGTGCTTTGGAGAAATCTGTTATAGATTATAAAACTGGCAGGACAAATGCTGTGGTTGTTTCTGATATTTGCAAAGAGCAAAGAGGAAATCTCTCTGGAAGCAAGAGGAGCGTGTACCAAAAGGCAACAATACTTGCAGGAAAGAGTTCATCTCAAGGCATTTTGCAGAATAGGGCACTGTATTTATTTTTGTTATATTTTCCCCTTTCCACAGCGTATAGAGTTTTAAATGCAGCAACACACTGCTCAGGCTCATGGCAGGGGGCAAGAAGGAATTGTAGCATAGCTTGTTCAGAAATTGTCAAGTACCTGTGTTCTTTCCCATGGGATGCTCACACTTCTTCAGGACCACTAGGCAGCTGCTGGTAACCATTGCCACCACCCAGTGTATGCTTTACCGGTTCAACAGGAATACATTTTAGGATAACTGCAATGATCATGCTGACAGATCCAATTAGGACGGAGATTAACCACAGTTGCCAACTCAGGGGTACTGTGTTTGCAAAAGTCCCAAGAAATTCCACAATTATTATTTGAAATATGATCGTGCAACTAATGATAGCTGTGAAGATCCAGCTGCTGAAGATTCCACGAAAAACATTAATCTTTTCCATTTCATGGCTATTTATTTCATTGAAGACCTACAGATGGGATCCAAAAATGAGCAATTAATGAAGGAAACTCAGTATGACACAATACAAATAGCAAATGCATACAAACTGAAAGACACTGATGAAAAGAAACTAGCTCAATTATATAATCATATAAGTAGCTTCATTAACCAAAGAACAGAGACCTCAGAGATGGGAAGAAGCTCATAGTCATTTAGTTTTTGTTCATATTCAGCATGCAGAGAGGTTGGCTGATGTTGACCTCGGTCCGTCAGAATATTTAGCACATTTGGTCTAAAGCACTTGTTAATGACCTGGCAGCTCCATTTGGATTTGCAGTATCCAAGCATAACAATCATTTCATAGAGGTTGCAGATTCTGGGTTTGTACTTTTGTGCCTAAGACTGTCATGACGCCTCAAAATCTTCATCAACTTATTTTAATGAAGAAGGTGCTTCTTTCCTACTATAGGGCAGCGAGTGAACCATGCATCAGCTGACAGGTAACGCATTTGTGTCCTCTCTGCAGAAAATTAGGTAGTTCATCGATTCCATATGTTTCCTCCATGCTCTCAATGGGGTTTCATATCTGATGAAATCTCCCTATGTTTCTTTTAATCGCCAAAGACCCCAAATAAAGTGCATTCCTTTGACTTACAAGGATTTGCGCAAGAAGCTCAGGTTTGTTATGGGTTGCATTGCAGCCATGCACTAAACTTGGACTGAACCAAGTTTTAAAACTTTGGAAGCGCTACTTACAAAAGTTGCTGACCATTCCTGATATTAGCATGTCAGTGGCCCGAGCCTTCTTTGTACCCAATGCAGAAGAAGATCAGAGTAGACTTTGACCAGAGTCTGTTGCAACAAAACTTCCTTGTCATGAATCATCTTCCTCCAATGATGCATGCCAAGACAGGATCATTTTGCACTGTCCAACCAAACCTAATATAATCTTATGGTTAAAGTTAAATCTATGTAAACAGTGGGCTCCATGTGTTGCATGTCTTTGACACTCGTAATTTATGGAGGGGTGGTGGTGATGAGAGAAGGTGATCCCCACCTTAAAAAAAAAGACCAAAAATGACACTTGCTGTTTCACCCAGAATGGAATTCCCCCCTGCACCAAGCTCAACCCAGCATGGGTAGAATCCATGAGCATCCCATTTTGTGTGTCCCCACCCGTCCCCCCAATCATTGGATGAAGGTCTAACCACCCAAAAAACTTGGCAACAGGAACCTTCTGCTACCTGTAGTAACGGGGAGGTGCATATATATATACACACACATATACATATATATCTATATATATATATACATATATATATATTGCTAATCCGTTGCATGTCACAAGTGTTGATGTAAGGCTAGAAATTACATAGGGGAGGTATGCTGCTCACAGACTAGAAAAGATGGCAAAGAGAGAAAGTGAGAATAGGATAAAAAAAATTGAAAAACAAATAAGGTACCCATCTGGCCGTCTGATTGGCCTTGAAATGCCGATTAGATGGCCAGAAGTACATATATATATATATATATTGCTTATCCGTTGCATGTCACAAGTGTTGATGTAAGGCTAGAAATTACATAGGGGAGGTATGCTGCTCACAGACTAGAAAAGATGGCAAAGAGAGAAAGTGAGAATAGGATAAAAAAAAATTGAAAAACAAGTAAGGTGCCCATCTGGCCGTCTGATCGGCCTTGAAATGCCGATTAGACGGCCAGAAGTGCACTGGGCATCACGTGCGGCACTGGGTGTTGCAGCCCAGTGCACGGCACAGAGATCCTGCATGTGGAAGAAGAAACCCTCTGCGTGAGATTTTTTCTTTTTTTTGAGGGGGGTGTTGTCCTCTCTTAGTCTTTGAAGTTAATCGGATGGACTAGAGTAATCTACATATTTGATTAAGGTCTACCACCTTTTGGGGTGCTGGCAATGGACTGTATAACAGCCGCCCGATACTCACCGTAAAAGGGTGCATTGTACGGGTAGAGGGCTAAAAAAATGGTAAAATGGAATAGGGGCTAAAATAAAAAGAAAAATAAGATGCAAGGCACCCTTCGATCGCCCATCTGGGTGCTTGAATGACACCTAGGAGCCTGAAGTTTTTTTTTTTTAGGGTACAGTCCACTGCCAGAGTCCCAGAGGGTGGCGGTGGACTGTATCACTGGACTATATGGACCTCCATGAAAGAACCAAGCAAGCCATGACCCACCCAACAGAAAGGTTTTCAAAGCCTCAAGGCTCCCCTCACTGAAGGGATTCACACAGGTCCAAACCTACAAAGTTAGCTCATTTATCCTTTATGGGATCTAGGCTCTTCGGAACAGTTGGAGAGAGTCATATCTCCTTTTGGTTGCAAGGTTTTCAAAGCCCGAACCAGTTCCAGGATAGGTCAGGGCCGGTCCCGGTTCGGGTTCACATCGGAAACTGGCTGTTTCAAGAGTTTAGGAACCTGTTCCCTCAAAATACTTCTATCATAAATTAAAAAACCAATAAAGGATTAAACCCTAATCTCCCTTAAACCCAATTTGAAAGCAATTTAAACCCTAACCTCAAGGTGACTTAAACCCAAATCTCTCTTAAATTAATATTACTTTTATAAATTTTTACCATTTTTTCTTAAAAAATGTTACACTTTCTTTTCTTAAGGACCAGAGAGTTCGGTCCTAAAACCATTTGAACTGGAACAGTGACCTCCAATCCCATTCTGGTTCAGACTGGTCCAGTCATGACCAGCAGATTCTGCAAACCATGCTTGGTTGGTATCAGGTCTGAGGGCTATGGCACTACTTCCTACAAGAATGTTTTGTTAAAGCTGTAAGAAGGGTCCGAGACAAAAAATGGGCTTTATTCCATCTTACAACATAAAGAAGAAATGTGCATTGAAGATGAGACCCCTTACAGAAGTTCTACACATAGAAAAGACCATATGAGTGAACCAATTCATTTGTGAGGAACATCCGTGCAAAAGTGTACATACGAAAGTATGTATGTATACATGATATGTATGCGTATATATATGTATGTACATGTTGAATATTAGACCGCCTATGGTAGTTCTACATATAGAACAAACCATATAAGTGAACCGATTCATCAGTGCAGGACATTGGTACAACATGTGTGTATGTACGCATGTGGATACCACTTATTTTGAGAAAAAAAAATCATGCTAGCCATTCAATCATGGCCCAGCACCTGCCGCATTGTGTCAAAGGCATGCCCGCATGGCATGAAATCTGCACTGCACGTGGCTGCTTTCCGTAAAGGTCCCATTTTGTTTTTGGTTTTGTTTTTGTTTTTAATCTAGATCATTAGATAAGTTCAAATGGTCCAGGAAAAGTGTTAACAGAGACCCTTTCTGTTATATATATATATATATATATACAGAAATAGATAGATATAGATAATAGATAGGATATAAATAAAGGAAAAAGAGAAGTCAAGCAATTCCTTATTGCTGAATCAAAGATATGGTCCTCATAATCCAGATATGCGAACCACAGCTGCATGCAACCGATTCCAGACAATCATGGGCATGTTGAAGGGATAGCCCTGTGATTCAAGGAAACATCCACTATAGCTAACAAGCCCCTAACCCAAGTTGTCTGTGATGGTATACATGTTGATCTACAAATGCTTGTTAAGTTGCACCACTTTCTGTACACCACCTTGTTCTCTCGAAGAGATTGCAGTATTCTTGAATAGACATATGACCCATAATCCATGCATGGTACACATGCACTGCAGAAAAATATTGAAGTACATACAATCAAATTTGTGCAGCAGTCATTGTATATCAGAAGAACGGCAATTTCTCTGCATTGAGATGGAAAAATTTATGCAGCGATCACTGCTTACTGTCAAACCTTCTTTAGTTTTACTGAGATGGGAGAGAGGAGAGAAAGCAGATCCGAGAGAGATAAGAGGCCAAAAGAGTTCAACAAGAAAGGAACTGGCCAACATGAAAAATAAATAAATCATAATCAACATGATCACCCAGTAGCTACCATGCTAGAAAAGAAAACAATTCATATGAAAATTATCCATGTAACCAACCAGAATCTTTTGGCTGAGAAAAAAGGCTGACCTGGCAAAATACAAAGGTATTGAATATGAAAGTGTTGAGAACAGAACTAGCATCCGGACCATTGAGTTTAAGTATATGTTTGCCAAGAGACATGAAAACTCCCAGAACAACAAGCTGATATATGCCCTGGCCAATAATATTTCTCCACATAATCATTGTAATAAAGTTTGCACCTCGAGCAACTGGTGGCTTTTTCATCATTTCATCATTTGGAGGTTCTGTTGCCAATGCCAATGCACCTAAGGTATCCATGATCATGTTGACCCAAAGAAGCTGAACAGCCGTAAGTGGAGCATTTCCTAACATTTTAGCAAAAATCCATGTCAAACTATTTTTAGAAACAATTTATCCCGAGAAAAAGCTTGCTAGTCATTTGTTTCCAGTACCTGTTATGCATGCTGAAACAAAATTGACTATCAGGGCAACAATATTAACAGTCAGCTGAAACTGTACAAACTTTTGGATGTTTATGTAAACTGCACGGCCCCATTTAGCTACATTGATTATAGTTGCAAAATTATCATCCATGATAATTACATCAGCATTCTCCTTTGCAACCTGCATAAAATTCATCCTATAAAGTGTCAAACATAAGACACTTTAAAAAGATGATAAAAAATGCCGCCACAGGACAGAATCTTGAATTGGATAGGAGAACGAGGTTGGGTAGTGTTAGCATTAATGGGAAAAAAAGTAGCATGTTAATTGCATGACAACACATGAAAATGAAATGCAACCTAAAACAATATTAACATGAATTGCATGCTCACTGCAGGTAAGCAAAGTCGTACCTCCAATGTAGTAAAATCAACTGTTCAAGTATGCCTAATTTACAGAATGATGTAGAGCAACTAGGAGAAATCGAAGACTTAAGTCCAGGATTAGTTGAATAGTTTGAGTATACAGCTTTTCTTATTATGTAATAAGGCATTAAAGTGCTGTCAGATCACGGTTTGCTGTATCATACCAGATCGGTGCGATACAGCCGGCTCGTATCAGATCACAGGTCATCCGAGTCATGATCGTGGTGTATCGGACCAATCTGCTATTGATTATTTAAATAAAAATATAATGTTTAAGTTTAACTTTTTAAAAAAGTGAAATAATGATATAATTTTTTTGAACGTGGAAATAATGATATAACATTAGCCATGGATCTTGCATTTCATGAATGAAGAGCATGAAACTCTATTTTCAATTTATTGATTATCTAATAATGACACAGTGTTCAAAAATTAGTTAAAAAGGAAAAAAAGGCTAAATAATTCATGCATACTTTAGATTGATGAAATAGTAATTCTAGTGTTCTACAAATTAAAATGTAGGGTACACAGTCCAAACATTGCAGAAAATTTTGATTTTACAAAAAAAAAACCTTAAACAGGAGATTTGACTGTGTCGGGCCGACTCGTACCGGATCATGGGAGATCTGAGTCTGTCCGGATCTATGATTTGGCAAACCCTGTGTCAGGATGACACTTGTCTACCCACTTATGGCATCAACTGGGTCATATGGATGAGTATCTGGTTCAATGACTAAAGCATCCAAAGTCAACATAAATGTATCTAAAATTGCAAAACCAGCTAGTCAGCTTCACACTACAAACATGACTCTCAATGTAACAATAAAATAAGCATAATCCAGCAGGGTCTAAGTAAGATCATGATATTCCTTTGTTAACATGTAGACTATCTTCTTGTCAGTTTATCTAAATTCAATTGAGACCCTACCCTGATTGTGATTAGTCAAAGGCAACTATACATCTTGTCTTAATAAATAAGTTTAAGTCAAGAAGATCTAATGTCAAATTGTCAATTTAAGTAATAATTATTATCTATTTTTTGTGCATCAAATTTGCCTTCAATAAGTTACATTGTAACTTAAGGTGGTGGTCCTCGCGGAGGCACTACATACAATCATCTTTATCAAAACAGACGCAGATTTCACCACCAATTTCATTGCACAGATAGAGCTAGTATAATCAAAAGAGCAGAGGAGAGGTTTCTCAGAGTCTACTCAGAGAAAGATGAAAAGAATTACATAGATTTAATGATCTTATTCTAAGAATTCAAGCTAGTCCTAAAAAGGCGATGGAGGCAAGCACCTAGGCGATGGCGGCGATGGAAGCAGCCACAAGTCGCCTCGCCTCCACCTCAATCCCCCCAATCCGGCCTTGTGAGTCCAGCCCACCTCTGCACACCCCGGTCTGTTTGATTTTTTATTTAAATTTGTTTAACTTTGTTGTCAATTTTAGTTAAATTTGTTTGGTTTTAGGAATGAATAAATTTAGGAAGTTATTGATTTTATGTATGCATTTTTTGTGATATTTAGACATACATTTATATTTCTGAATTATATTTACTATTTTAATAAAATATCACCTCGAAATCGCCTAGGCATTTGAGGCATGAGGTGACCCCTTGGTCGCCTCAGTTGCCTCTTGCCTCTGGCTACATAGAATATACCTTGTCCAAAAGTAAAGAAATTACATGAAGACAAATCAGTACAGAAAAATCAACTATCTCTGTCCACTACTGATACTAAATCTGTACAGAAGAATCAGATATCTCTGTCTACTCCCTCTATGTTTACAAAAATGACAGAACATGTTTTCTTTATGCTTATTCCAGCATGTCATTCTAAACTCTTACAAACATTTCATTGTAAACCTTATAATCGCTCCATCCAGGTGGAGCTATTGAACTCAAATCCCTAAATTCACTCTCCTGTAGTATATGCTTTAGATATTAGTTTTCCATATAATTTCACGACAGTATTACACAAAATACACCCTCATATGCCTCTATAATTCAATGCAGGCTACTCTTTCAAAGTAGAAAGCTTCTCCAATAAACCCCAAATGCGTATTTTACCCTTTTTTTCTGGTTGGAAGTCCTACTCTACTAACCTTATATAGCCATTTTATAGATCCTTCTAAACCTGGCCTCCTTTGGGGTTTGAACACTTTGAACATGAGTCACCTGGGTGTACATGGAAGGTTTTCACCAACTAATGCCTATTTTTTTTCCTTCTAGTACCTAGACAGTAGCTTTTCATCCAATTTCTGATAGTTATTCATTGAGATTCCAACTGCAGTTTACCAAATTCTGTCCAAATTGCAATCTTGTCTCCTGTAGTATCCTCAGGTGGTTTTCCTTACTATACCAGAGGAGTCCTCATCTGAAAAAGACAAAATTCCTTCTCTTCGTTGTGATTCCAGCACCCCCCCAGATTAGTTTCTTCCAACAAATTTCTGATGACTACGATTCTGAGATTCTAGCTGAAGTTTGCATTCTGTTCCACAGCTCTATTCCCTTCTATATTTGCTCTAACGCAGGTCTCCTGTAGACACCTCTTCATCCACTTATCCTTGTTGTAGCCATGATTTAGGTAAGTACACTCGATGAGGTTGTTCCCCAAGCAAATTGCCAATATGAGGTGCAGTACTCTTATTCGTTTTATCAAGGATGCTAAAAAACAGAAAAAGAAAAATGCAAGTGTGCAGGTCACTGGCGGTCCTGTGAATGCAGCATGACCAAGTTGCATACCAAAATGGACAATAAGAATAGGGCAATCATATTGTTTTTTTTTTTTACTTCATATGGAGTAAATCTATACTTCAGAAACAAATCTCCTGGTGAAAGCATTACTTGGAACATTAGCCGACATGGAAATCTGGATTAAGAAATAGAAACTAGAAATCTTGTGTTGTCACCACTAGTTGAATGCATGATTTTGGAATTGGCAGACACAAAGGTCCAGATTAGTTCGCATAGATGAGACTTTGATGAAAACGAATAAGATACAAAGGATAAGCTGAGTGCTGAAATGTCCCTAGATAGTAGCTTCGTGAACACATAGGCAGCCTGGCCTGATCCCATCTGAGACATAAAGGTGGGACTAAACTTGAACAGCTTGGCACAGTGGAGGGGACTAGCAGCGCACAACCTGGTCTCAAACTCTCAACCATCCCAAAGTTTGGTTGATGAACAAGCCATGGAGGCCATCAATCTGCTTGTTCCCATGGCAGACAGTCATTCTCTCCTACAAGGCATCAGAGGATCTCTCCTATTCTGGATGATGGTGAATACTCATCCCCAGGACATGGTTATGTTAAAATGAAAATAGGATCAAGATGGTCCCTACCATTGTTGATACCTTGTTCAACCCATCAATGGGGAACTTCAGGCCCTGGAGATAATCACTAACACCATCAAAGTGTCAGGAGTTGGAAAAGAGATTGGACAGTAGGAGAGGGGTTCAAAGAGGGAGACAATTAGGAAAGAAAACTAATGAGTTGTCGAAAGAAAGGGGGTTGGATGCAAATGAAAGTGCAGGCACTTTTTATCTATTTCCTTACCATGGAAATCATACAGATATGGAGCAAAGAAAACAGATGGCTGATATTCTTTCTATAACGTTCTTTGGCCTCCATGATGGACTCTTTTGGGCACGAAAGAATTCCTCTAGCCTTTTTGCCTCTTCTGCTTTTTTCCCTTCTGTTATTTCACCTTTTCTTTTGCTCATACTCCACCTCTTGCTCCTTTTTTATACAAACCTTTTCCATTCACCTTATTGCCCTTTTCTTCTATTTTCTGATCCTGATCTTCTTCTCTTATGTACTCATAACCTGCATTAGGCAACAGAGTTCATTTGAGATGCCCATACCCTTGAGGAAAAGAGAACTGTCTACTCTACTGAGATGTTGTTGACCCCACAAAATTCTTTCATATCTTCAGAATTTTTTTGAAGAAAGATACATATGAGAATGTGTATTTGGGTGCATAAAACTTTTATAAGTTGACACCGACATGTTCTCACAAGCGAAAGACAAGGAGGAGATTCTCCCGGGCTCCACATGTTGAAAGATGAAAATTTTTAAAGCTGTACGGAGCCTTTTTATAGGAGAAAAAGGACAAAAGGAGAGCCCTCCGGACCTGCCATGGACCTGTCAGGTTGGAGGAGGCCCCTCCGGGCCAGCCAGGCCAGAGGGAGGCCCCTCCGCCCTGCACACAGGCTGGAGAAGGTCCCTCCGGGCCTGCCAGGCCAGAGGGAGCCTCCTCCCCCCTGCACACAGGCCGGAGGAGCCCTCCTCCGCCCTGTGTGCAGGCCGCAGCCCATTAAAAAAAAAAACTGAAGGAAGAGGAAGAGATTGGGAGGAGAAGACAAGGGTTTACCTCTTCAGATTCCACCGGAGAAGGGTCAAAAGGAGTCCTCCGCTCCACCTCCTATCACCTATAAAAGAGGCTTCAACCAGAAGAAGGGAGAAGGAGAGAAGCAACAGCAAGCAGCAGCACCCTTGAGCAGTCCAGCAGGGGCAGCAGCGCAAGCAGCAGGTGGCGGCTTCCCCCTGTGGGTTTTGTTAAGTTAAAAAACCCTATTTTGTGTAAAAAAACTCACTTAAGAGAGGTAGTTTATCAAAATACCCTCAAGTGAGAATCTTATGTGTAACATGGATCCAAATTGATCCAAATGATAATACATGGGTTCTTTTGATTGACCCAAGGGTAAAATCTTATGTCCAAGACTGTGGAAGACATACATATGCGTAAAATTACATTTCCCCCCCTGCATTTTATGCAGTTACATGAACGCCTCCAAGATGATTATGAAAAAGCCGTAGAATACGGCCCTTTCTTAGAAAAGACATAGCGTTCTTCAAATATTTCCAAAGTTAATCGCACATCATGCCCAAATCAATAATCTAAGAATTTGCAATTATGCCCCCAAAGTTTGAGAAATTGCATAAATATCCATACGAACCCCAAATCGAGTGTAAATTGCATATAAACCCCACCTTGAGGGTAAATTGCATACAAATCCCCTCCAAAGGGGAAAATTGCATCAAAACCCTTCCAAAAAAGTTTTTACAGATAAACCCTCACTGGGAGGGATAATTGCAATGATGCCCTATCATGGGGTAAAAGAATATTTTGGCAAATCCGGTATTATGAGGGGAAGATAGGAACTTTTAGTAGTTTTAATCAAGGGTATTCAGACTTGTCCGATGTAAACTAACACCGACTCTGTTCGGTGGGGAAAAGTCCAATACACGAACCCTACATCGTTTGATAAACCCAAAAGCGCGGAATTAATATGCTCGAAAGTAAACAACAAATATGCATATTCGCCCAACTATATGGGCCCAGAAAATTCCGCGTGTAAAAAGATTGGCACACCCGGTGGGACATGAACCATAATTGTCCAGAACAATCACCATTTTGAGCCTCTTTGCCGACAATTTCCACACTCCTCTCTAATTTTCTGCAAGAGAGGATGAGTTTTGTGTTGCTTGCTGATTGAACTCGTGCTCGGGAGCATAGTATAATTTCAAGTGCTTCCCATTCAATGGTGGAAAGGGGTCTTCCCCAGTTCCCCTTTATGGTTGACGACCTTGTAAGCGCATCCTTCATAGACTTTGGAGACTATATGTCCCTCGCCAATTGGGTTGTAATTTGCCACTAGATTTTCCAGCCATAACCTCTCTCTCTTTAATCATGACGAGGTTGCCCTTTTTGAAAGCTCTTTGTTTTACAAGCTTATCATAGGCTCGGGTCATTCGGGCTTGATAGATCTGTAAGTGTTTGTAGGCTTCCAACCTCTTGCCTTCTAGATCGGAGAGCTCTTCAAGTCTTCTCTGTATTTCGTCTTGTTCATGGGCTTGGAGGCCAGCATGCAAGGCTACCCTGAAGGAAGACATTTCAATCTCAATTGGGACTACGACTTCTGCCCCATATACTAGAGAGAAGGGTGAACAACCGGTGGGAGTCTTGTACACAGTCCGATATGCCCAGAGAGCCTCATGAATTTTCTCTCCCCAGTCTCTTTTGTGGCTGCCAACTATTTTGACAAGCAGCTTACAAAGAGTCTTATTGAATGCTTCAGCTAACCCATTGGGTTGAGGGTCAAAGTTCTCCAGTCTATGCGAAACTTGGCTGCCAGTGCATATATTATCCTATTTTTGAATGGTGTGCTATTGTCTGACATAATCTGGCTTGGCGTGCCGAACCTGTATATAATATTATGTCTGACGAATTGAGCAACTGCTTCTCCTGTGACCTTCTGTAGGGGAACTGCTTCGGCCCAACGAGAAAAATAATCCGTTGCGGCCAATATAAACTTATAGCCTTTACAGGATGGAGGGAAAGGTCCACATATGAAATGTGTATTTGGGTGCATAAAACTTTTATAAGTTGACACCGACATGTTCTCACAAGCAAAAGACAAGGAGGAGATTCTCCCGGGCTCCACGTGTTGAAAGATGAAATTTTTTAAAGCTGTACGGAGCCTTTTTATAGGAGAAAAAGGACAAAAGGAGAGCCCTTCGGACCTGCCATGGACCTGTCAGGTCGGAGGAGGCCCCTCCGGGCCAGCCAAGCCGGAGGGAGGCCCCTCCGTCCTGCACACAGGCCGGAGAAGGTCCCTCCGGGCCTGCCAGGCCGGAGGGAGCCTCCTCCGCCCTGCACGCAGGCCGGAGGAGCTCTCCTCCACCCTGCCAGGTCGGAGGAGCCTCCTTCGCCCTGCACACAGGCTGGAGGAGCCCTCCTCCCCCCTGTGCGCAGGCCGCAGCCCATTAAAAAAAAAAAGAAACTGAAGGAAGAGGAAGAGATTGGGAGAAGACAAGGGTTTACCTCTTCAGATTCCACCGGAGAAGGGTCAAAAGGAGTCCTCCGCTCCACCTCCTATCACCTATAAAAAGAGGCTTCAACCAGAAGAAGGGAGAAGGAGAGAAGCAACAGCAAGCAGCAGCACCCTTGAGCAGTCCAGCAGGGGCAGCAGCGCAAACAGCAGGTGGCGGCTGACCCCTGTGGGTTTTGTTAAGTTAAAAAACCCTATTTTGTGTAAAAAAACTCACTTAAGAGAGGTAGTTTACCAAAATACCCTCAAGTGAGCATCTTGTGTAACATGGATCCAAATTGATCCAAATGATAATACATGGGTTCTTTTGATTGACCAACGGGTACAATCTTATGTCCAAGACTGTGGAAGACATACATAACCGTAAAATTACATTCCCCCCCCTACATTTTATGCAGTTACATGAACGCCTCCGAGATGATTATGAAAAAGCCGTAGAATACGGCCATTTCTTAGGAAAGACGTAGCGTTCTTCAAAAATTTCCAAAGTTAATCGCACATCATGCCCAAATCAATAATCTAAGAATTTGCAGTTATGCCGCCAAAGTTTGAGAAATTGCATAAATATCCATATGAACCCCAAATCGAGGGTAAATTGCATATAAACCCCACCTTGAGGGTAAATTGCATACAAATCCCCTCCAAAGGAGAAAATTGCATCAAAACCCTTCCAAAAAAAGTTTTTGCAGATAAACCCTCACTGGGAGGGATAATTGCAATGATGCCCTATCTTGGGGTAAAAGAATATTTTGGCAAATCCGATATTATGAGGGCAAGATAGGAATTTTTAGCAGTTTTAATCAAGGGTATTCGGATTTGTCCGATGTAAACTAACACCGACTCTGTTCGGTGGGGAAAAGTCCAATACACGAACCATATATCGTTTGATAAACCTAAAAGCGCGGAATTAATATGCTCGAAAGTAAACAACAAATATGCATATTCGCCCAACTATACGGGCCCAGAAAATTCCGCGTGTAAACAGATGTCCAACCAGTTTGTGAACTCTGCTCTTCCACATCAAATTTTTCTTGGCAGTTTAAAACTAGATCTCGGTATTACTTCTACTATGAGGAGACAGAAAATATCCAGATATTCAAGCCCTAGGCATAATATGCATTCCTAAGTTTACTCGATTGCTAAATGCTGTTTTTGTGGCTTAGACTTGATTAACCTTCTTTTGGCCCATTCATCACACGGCCAGATGGGCCTAGTCCCCCACCCAATAATGTATAGATAGGGAGGTAGTGGCAAATGTGTCGACCACAAGCTCGATGGCCAAATTTCCTATTCGCAGTGACAATTTTAGGAGTGCAGTTGAATCCAGATCAGGTGCCTGACCTTCCAGACATCATAAGTACAGTAGAATCTATTGACAGGATTAATTGAATATTAAAGCAATGGGCCTGAAAGGCTGAAACAGTAGAAAATCAGAAATTTGACAGAAACAACCTTTTGTGAATGTACTTCCAGACACAAATTATAGAAAATGAAAAGACTTGTTGGTATATATGGGAAAGTGTGTCGATTCTGATAGACGTGAAGGATTTAAAATGATTCCAAAAGTTATCACACAAAGGACACAAATGATGGAAGACAACCAATAATTCCCTTAGCAGCAGTTTGAGAAAGAAAGCAAATTTTTTTAACTCATCAATGGCAGAAAGCCAAGAGGCATGTGGGTCAACTCTTTCTACCCAGTGGTGTCATCTATCCTACATGTGTGTGTTTGTGCATGTTAAATGTGATAAGTGAGTGGGGATTACATTAGCTTATTAAGATCAGAGCTCGGAAAATTAATTACTCATGATGATTTTGGTTTGGGAACATGAGTGGAGACTCTTTTGTTTCCTTTTATCAGGGATGGTCTTTGACCAAAGGTGTGTAACAGCTTGAGATCTGTTTGACAATTTTCTTCACAAATTAAGTCCAATATTCCCAAGGATTGATTGGTTCCTAAAGATGTCTATAGGAAGAAGTTTCTGATGATCGCTTTATAAACTCCCTTTAGAGAAGTAGGCCATTTTAGAAGTAAACAACACTGATCTAAGAGCTCATCACCAGCTAAAGTTCGATACCCTTGACTAGCTAAAGATCGAATGTAAATTATATGGGAGTACAAGCATATTTACCCCAAGCAATAAGCATAGTTGGTTCTGAGCTGTGAAGTTCAGGTTAGATTTCAATTAATAAATAGCAAGATAGATTGCCTCCACAGAAAATGGATGGACCTTAGACACAGTGGTTAACCATTTTTTTCCAGAGGACAAAGATTAGAGCAGGTATTACCGTGTAACTCTTCTCTCTCTCTCTCTCTCTCCTTCTATACTTCTACACACACTCCCTCTCTCTTTCTACACATAGGTGTATATATATATATATATATATATAGTCGGCTTATTTCACTCCTAAATCCAACAAGTGCTTTATATAAATATATATATATATATAGGATAGTCGGCTTATTTCACCCCTAAATCTCACAAGTGCTTTATATATATATAGCGCGCGCAAGAGAGAGAGAGTCTGGTTGCAGTGCACTGCTCTGCTTGCAGTGTTCCTATGTTGCTGGGCCCCTTTGGCACCTAAAAATTCATGGGTTGGTAAAAGTTGAAAGATTTTTTATGGGCTTTTTTAAAAAATAAAACACAAGACATGAAGAAAAAATAAGGACCTTTGGATCATGGCAGTGGCATGATCCAAGGGACACACTGAGTGCAAGCCTGCAAGGCGTCCTGTGTTCTGTGTGGAGCGCCTGCGCACTGATGCAGCACGCGGCCGCATTCTGGCATGCTCGTTCAGAATGTGCCTGTGTTCTGGAGGGTTTTACAACAACCATCCGATTCTGATCGGATGGTTTCTATTACAGTCCGCTGCCAGGGGACCAAACCAAGGCAGAGGACTGTAACAGTGTAACAGTCTCATATATATACACACACACACACATATCACTATCTCTCTCTCTCTCTCACACACACACATATCACTATCTCTCTCTCTCACACACACACACATCACACTTATGTTGCAAACACTGTACACCATGCATACCTCAGTTCCTGCAATGCCCATGGCTAACCCAATGTCTGCCTCATGCAGTGCAGGTGCATCATTAGTTCCATCTCCTGTCACTGCTACAACCTCACCATATATTTTCCTCAATTGTGTGACCAAAATATGCTTGTCTAGAGGCAATGAACGTGCCATAACCTGTAAACAGCCACACCAAATGAAGTGCTTAGAGTTTCAGTTATAGGTAGATACACATAGCATTAAACTTAAACCTGAATTTTGGGAAAGAACTCTTTCTTCACCTGAATTTTGGGAATCAACTCTTTCATCTCCTGGATGCTCTTATCACGCAAATCTGGCCCTTCTATAGCCAAACCATCATCTGTTAGTATACCACATTCTCTAGCTATTGCCTTTGCAGTATTAATATTGTCTCCTGTTACCATCCTGACCGTAATACCTGCAGCAATACAAGTTTTAACTGCTTCCTTGACTCCAGGACGTACTGATCCTTAATGCCAAAAACTGCTACGAGGATGTAACCATCAGATGGAATATCATCACCACTTAGGCTTCTGTCTACATCCTTGAATGCCACACAAAGAGTCCTCAATGCTTCACTAGCAAAACTGTTGATAGCATGCATAATTTCTGTTGCTTTGCTTTCAGACAAAGGCACACAATCTCCACTTTTATCTAAAAACCTGTCGCACATTCGTAAGATAATTTCAGATGCACCTTTGCAAAATGCTCGAAACCCACCTTCTTTTAGAGTCACGAGCACAGACATCTTCTTCTTAACTGAATTGAAGGGCTCAACCTTTACGATGCTACATTCCTGGCGTTGTGCATCAAAATCCCCTCCCAAGTCCAATCCAAACTCTAACAATGCTGCCTCAGTTGGGGTACCCAAAATGGTATTTTTGCCATCTTTGCCTCTCACTATCTCAGAACCAGTATTTTGAAATATACACTGCAGCAAAATGTTGAGAACATCTTCAGACATCACAGTCCTCAAATCTTCCTTAGTTCCCTTATGGCTACAAATCTTTGATACTTCACAAATCCATATCTTATTTACCACCATGTGATTGGTCGTCAGGGTTCCAGTTTTATCTGTGCAGATACAACTAGCAGATCCCATTGTTTCGCAGGCAGAGAGATGCCGTACTAGCGCTTTCTCATTCATTAATTTCTTCATTGCAAATGCAAGGCTCAGCGTCACAGCCAACGGTAGTCCTTCAGGAACGGCAACGACAATTATTGTCACTGAAATAGCAAAATAGTTTAGTATCACCGTAGCATCACTCAATGACCATTTCAATAAACCTCCATGAAATGCCTTCCATGAAATAAATCTAGCCAACAAAACCAAAAATGTCAAAATGGCAAAACATAGACCAATTTTTCCAATAATAGTCGCAACACCATTTAATTTAACTTGTAATGGTGTCTCATCTTCCCCTCCCTGATTCAAAGTTTCCATCAACCTTCCCCATTCGGTCTTCATACCAACAGAAGTTACCAACATTTTGGCAGATCCATCTTGTACTTTGGTCCCTGCCAGTAGAAAAGGCTTCTCTTGGGACACATTCACAGGTTCACTCTCACCAGACAAGCTTGACTCGTCAATGAGCAGGCAGTAACCAGAAATATAAAGCCCATCAGCAGGTACCTGGTCTCCTATTGATAAATGAACAACATCTCCAACAACCAAGTCATAAATAGAGATCTTCTGTCTATAACCATCTCGCGTAACCTGAACAGAAATTTTCTTCTTTTCTTTGTCTAAATCCCTAAATTGCAGTGATTGCTTATAGTCGCTGACAGCAGTAACTATGACTACCACGAAAATACTAAGAACAATGCCCAGCCCATCATACATACCCTTTGGCCAGCCCTCAGTTGCAAGCCCAACAACTACAGAAACAACAGCACAGACCATAAGAATGATTAGAGTTAAGTCCTGTAGTGCATCCCACACAAACATCCAGAAGCTTCTAAAAGGTTTCTCAACATATCTGTTGAAGCCAAAGACATCTTGTCTAACAGATATATCATTTGTGTTGATGCCTTTGCTTAGTGATGAGCGGAGTTTATAACATATGCCATTAAGATCTCCATGTGCTCTCAGTCTCTTGAAATCATGCCCATGAACGATGGATGCTAGTTCATCTGGGTGAACAGAAAAACCAGCTCTTTTTGCCTCTTCTGAAAGTATATATTTACGGTCTTCTCTGCTTGCAGCAGCTACAGCTGCATAGGAAAGACCAAAGAACAATTAGGAGATAAGTAACTTTTGGCTTTACGAGAGGGAAAAAAACTTAAATTGATTGGTTAAACATGTATCTTACCATCTATGAATGTTAGAGCTGCCTTCTGAACATATAGAGCTACTCGGATTTTTTCCTGGAGAAACAACCAGAATACAAGAAAACGTGATGAAAAGAACCATGTAATGACTTCCACATTGCATGGTGTGGAATTGAGAATGAATACAAGGATATCAACACGATGCTCGTGACTCATTATTGTGCACATTATTGTGCATTCACTGCCACAGATAACAGCAGCAGCAGTACTGCAGAAAATGGATCAACTTTCATGCAAAATTGGTATCATTTATTTGTTAACCTTGCACAGAGGCCAGGCTAATGCTGCTAATCTTCTCTCTATCCTTTGGATTTATTGAATGTCTCCAAAGAAAATGGTAGCATTGTTCCACCGTGTGGATTAAAAATGACTAGGACTCATAAGAAATCAGCATAAGCTGGTCAGAGCCCACTTCCCACTGGCACACTACAGCATAATAATGCATTATCCCCTCCTACAATATTTAAATCACAAAAATAGAGATCACCTACCATTTGTAATAAGTTAATCCATTCAACTGCCTGATTCATCAGTGTGAATAGCATGTTTGGGAACACTTTATCTTTTGAGATAATTTTAAATTCAAAAAATACATTACCAAAATTTTTATCCCAAATTTTAAAATTACTACATGTGAACTCTTAAAATGTTCGGCAAAGCTCACATAATTTTTAAAAGAGTTTGATTTCATGACCCTTACCGTTTTATCTCTTCCCAGCCTTTTTCTTGGAAGGTGTGCCGTTTAGGGATAAGATGATTGATCGGCTGGGCTGTTTAAAAGTGGGAAATCTAGGCCAAAATGAGAGCAGAAGAAAATGACAAAAGAAGGAGAGCAAAAGGAGGGAACGCAGCAACCATGGAGAGAAGGAAAGGAAAGGATGGGAGAAGGCATGTGGCATAGCTCTCTTGGGAACAAAAAAACAGTTATGCAGTTGTTTTTTCTAAGATAGTTTCGTGAAGACTCCATCTCATCACTTAAAAATAAGAGAAAGGATGCCAAACAGGGTTTAGGTTCCACTTTCTTTCCAAAATAAAATTTAAGGGAGAATTGCTTTAAAAAGTGCAACCAAACACCCCATAAATGTTTAAAATTATTTCCATGGGGTTGGAAAGCAGACAGAGAATACCAAAACAAACAAACAAGACTTGGTGCCACAAATCTGGTTTTATCTGTTTTCAGCTTGCAACAGTGAAACTTGGCTATGTAAAGTGTTAACCACTCAGAAATTGGCAGAAAGCATGATGCTCATGTCTTTTTCAATGTTTCAATATTATTTTAGTGAATCTGCCAGAAAAGGCCAAGCATGGCAGAACAAGCTGTTTCTGATACTGAAACACAAAAAGGACAATGAGGACGTTTCAGAGCCGACTTTTAACTGTTTGTTTTCATTTTAGCTTTTACATCACGAAAATGATTATTTTAGCTTTTTCAGTTAAAGATGGCAACTGGCTGTTGTACAAGTACTTTGGGAACGGTCAATCTCAAGAGAAACCATCTGACCCAATTAATTACAACCATCCACAGCCCAAGGCATAAAGCCCAATTGCAACATATGACTAGGGAACCACAAAAGCAAACTTACTCATTGAGATATGTATTAGTGATCCACAAAAGCAAACTTATTCACCAATTACTCAGAAACAAATGTTCACTGAAATCTCAAACACAAAGCTACCCTCTCCCTGCTTGACAAAATGTTTTTTTATCCATCAGCAGATTCATTTTGGAATCTTTAGCATTCTTAAAAGAATAGGCAATCCAAGGAAGATAAAATGGGATTTAATAAATCCTCCAAGTGTTAAATGAGACTTTAGTCATCTCGAGTACATCAATGATGACAATGCCATTGCAGGAGAAATTGAAGTCCATAATGAACATTGAGGTCCATGGAGCCTATTTGAAAGTTTATCATCTTTTAAAATTGCAAGAAATGGGAACGCCATTAGACACAGTCGATCCATTTACAAGAGGAGAGAAGTAGTGAGAATAAAGTTACATGAGGAGAGAGATTATGAGCAACACTATGCCATTTATTCTATAGTAATTTAATAAAACCAATTCATCTACAATTATGTAGATAGTTTCTGAATAAAATGATCCTCAACTAGTCCTCAAATTTAAAGTCATCTGTGGCCCTCCTGCATGGAATGGAATAGCCAAAGTGGCTGGTTAGCTGGGGAAAGAATTGCTCTGTGAGCATGCAAGGAAGTTCACACCACAATGGCTCCTGTAAGACAGGCATTAGTAGGTAAGATTTGCACATAACTCTATTTACATGTCTTTTTAGGATGTTCTGTTAAAATGCTGCTGGCTTGGGTGGCAAATGGAGTTGGCAATCAGCCGAACAACTCATGAGCTGCTCAAGCTCGGCTTGGGTTGCGCTTGTCTTGGATCAGCTCATTAAGTCCAATTAGCTGAGCTTGAGCTTGCATGAAGCTTGATTGACTAAAGGAGCCGAGTCGGAGGTTGGCTTGATCGGCTTGTGCGCCAAATCAAATAAAATATATTTAATTGACTTTTATATTTAATATGTGTAATAACATTAAGAAGCTGCCATTTTAAATCAGAATTCCATACAACATTGCTTTGTAATTGCTAATCAAAACATATAAACAATCTTTCCCTGTTAAATGTTCCAGTGTGGGATCGTAAGTGTTCGTCATTTTCAAACTTGAGTAATTTTCCATTTGTTAGAGCCTAAAAGTGGGAAGGGCTTTTCGAACTTTAGTAATGTCCCGTGTGCTGGTGGACTGGCGGGGGTGCACGTTGTTGAGGGGTTTCAAATTTTGAAATCTTCTAGCCGGTGGGCTGGGTGTGAGCAGGCAGGCTGGGCACCTAGGCGAGTGACTTAGCAAGCATGGCACGTGGACAAAGGGCTGGCAAGCCATGCATGGGCAGGCAGGTTACCTTTTAGTCACACATCAGGAAATCAGAAGATTTGATACCATGGATGCTCCATAAAGTTGGACTCCAGTGCTCTGAATCAGCATTAGAAAGGCTTGTTTTTTACAGTTTAACTCACTGCATTCACTGAGTTGACTCAGTGATAACGAGCCAAGCTCGAGCCGAGCACGAGCTATAATAATTTTCACTGAGCTGAGTTCAAGCCCACAAAAAGAGCTGGAAATAGGCTCAGGCTCAAGCTCAAGCACAAGTATTGTTGATCAAGCCAAGCTCGAGTATTGCAAAGCTTGGCTTGACTTGGCTCATTGCCACCCCTATTGGCAAAGGTAGCTAAAAGCCTAACAAAACCAGAAAAAACAGTCCAATATTTAAAAATATCACAGATGGGAAATCAAATAATACAAAAAAGCTGATAATCTATTGGCTTGTGGAAGGTGGTGTTGCAGAAGCTGATTCATTTTTTTTTTTTTGGAAAGTAGGTAGTACCACTAATTATATTAACCGGAAAAAAAGGGATATATAAGTATAGTCAATGAGTTTCCAACCAAGGCAGTGTGATAAACACTATCTCCCCAACAAAACAAAAGGAGAGGAGTTGGGAAATTCACATTATAAAGTAACTGCCCATTCCCTCACTCTATCACAAATGAAAGAAATTAGAGATTCCTCAGCTCTAGCCTCCTTTCTAAAGGTCCTATTATTCCGTTCGCCCCACAAAGATCAAAGGGTGGCATGCAGGATCAATCACCACACAACTCTATCTCCTTTTTGGGGCCACCTCCTTCTCCACGACTCAATGAGATGGTGCTCCTCTTTCTAGCGGTCGATGACGCTATAGGCCCTTCTGGCTAGCCCCTCTCACACTTCCTGTGAGTAGGTACAACCTACAAATAGGTGCTCTAGGGTCTCATCCTCCATTCCACATAAGCAACAAGTCGGCTAGATGTCTGACAGGAACTGGCGCAGTCTATCCCGGACGTTGTGACAGATCCCTCCATCGGAGATGGAGAAGCAGGTTGACCGGTCTGAGAAGATACCCTCCCTCCCCCACCTCCATGGCCACTCGTCCTCTCTGTCACGTTGAGGAGCGAAGTTGATGAGGAGGTGTAGGCAGTCCTATAGCTGGTCTATCTCCTCAGTCCCGAGGTTTCTCATGAACGTCGGTGCCCAGGTGCTGCCCGACAGCTGAGTGATGCGGGACGGTGTACCTAAACAAATCCAACTAGGCGACTAAGGCGATTAGCAAACGTGCTATAATCAATCGACAAATAACCCAACGTGTACTCGAACGCCAAGAGACTAAAATACGTGAAATAACAGAAGCTACACTCTAAGGAACCATCCCTCGCAGCGAGAAACGTCGACCCGAACGATAGATAGAACTACCACGACCTAGGACATCAATCACGCACAGACAACGTACTCAAATCGGCACTCCACAGGTAGGAAAACACTCACAAACTCACAATCTGACAGGAGTAAAATATATCGGGCTAGGCATCCAAACTCACTCACGGCGGCAAATATAGCATAGATACTGGATAAGCAAAGCGAAAGAGCGAACTTCCAACACTAATCAATTCACTGAAGAGCGAGGCACACGCATCGAGTCTACGTGGGTCCGGAGGACAACTGTGCTACTATCGCGGATGAGGAGGGAGTGGGCGGACTGCAATAGGGTCCGGGTGGCTGGTCCAATGGAGGCCACGATGGCCTAGGCGGTGAGGTGCCAGAGCTCCGGCGGCGTCTGCAACTGTTGACGGCGGCGGAGCGGCTACTGGCAGGGGTCACCAGTCGCTCCAGTGGCGGTTGCAGCCGGTCAAGGGCGGCTGGCGATCCACGGTGACCAGGGCGGGGTAGGGAGAGGAAATGAACGAGAGAGAGAGAGGAGAGAGAGAGGAGAGAGAGAGGGAGTACAGGGCTGTCGGTGGGTGGCCCCCTTGCAACTTGGAGGGAGAAGGGCAGCAACAGGCATGAGGCTCTGACGACTTGTAGGGTAGTGCAGGAAGACCTTGGCGGGGCTGCCAGTGGGATGGGTCACCAGCGGCGGGGTTTGTAGCATTTGCATGGGTTCTGGCAGACACCAGAGAGGTGCCCCTACAACTAGGCACAGGATGGCCAGGGGAGGGGCCGCACGTGGCGGGGTGGCGGTGTTGACGACAGCTGTAACTGAATGCAGGGCCGTCATGGGCGCGGTGAAGCCGCCGGTCGGGGAGACGGCGACGTCGGTTGCTGCTGCTATTGTCAGTGGGAAGGGAGAAGGCGGCAACCTGGGTAGGTTTTGCAGGGGGTGGGGCCGATGGCGGTGGGGGTAGACGACGGCATCGGCTTTGCCGGTGCGGACGGTCAGCGTGTTGGTCGACGGTGGGTTCGATTGCTATCGGGCTCACATGAAACGAAGAAGAGAAGAAGAAGAAGAAGAAGAGAGGGATAAGGTCGTGCGAGTGAAGGAGAGGAAGATGGCGGGGTGACGTGGGGGAGTGAGGTGGAGGTGTCGGGACGTGGGGAAGCTCGTGGGGCCAAGATGGGGGAGTAAATGCGCTGGAACAGTAAGGAGGAGGGGAAAGAAGCTTCATGCTTAGGGTTCGTGCCCCTCTAGCTCCTTTCACGGGAGGAAGATAACCTGCGGCGGCTCAAATCTCTCCATTTTCTATCCTTTTTCATCCCTCCCCAAAAGGTGAGACTACAACATTATTTATAGGGGAGAAAAACCCTAATGGTCTTCATCTCATGCCTAAAGACCAAAATATCTATGGGACCTAAAATTGTGCAAAATTCGCACCCAAAAATACACAATAAATAGAAAAATACATCAAATGGTCCCCTAATGGGCCTCTCTCTCTCGAATAAATGCCAACTAATCAATTGAAAATACATTAATATGCTTATGGTTCATCATCAAGCCAGAGGGATGCTGATATCGTTGCTGGAGGTCTCTAACGGTGGTAAACGCGAGTCGGGTCGAACCGGACCCGTGCTCTGGTGTCCTCACCAATCCTCCTCGTTTGGGAGGAACTTGACCCCGTTGAGTAAGGGTCCTGACCGCTCTAGTACCGCTCCAAGAGGTTGGGGTCTGCTATAGCTGCTCACGGGTGACCCACGTGTCCTTAGTAGGTGGCCGGTCTCTCCAAAGAACTAGGTAGCGCTAAAAAGCTCCGCTTCATAAGGTAACAATCTGCTCATTCGGTATCTGGTCAACCTACTCACGCCATGCTTTAACTGAGACTGCTAGTGGGCACTCAAGGGTGGGGTCACTCGTAAGGGGAGGAGAAGGCTCGAAAGGATCACTGGGAATCATTGTCGGGTCTCGATAAGCCACCAGATCTGAGACATTAAATGTGGAACTAATACCAGTCTGGTGGTAGATCTACAACGTATGCATTGGGCCCGATATGCTTCAACACTTTGAATTGACCAACTCCCTGAGCATGTAGCTTCTTCACAGTTCCTGAGGGAAACTGTTGAGGTGACCCTGATCATCACGTAATCCCCTCTTGGAACTCCTGTAATCGACGGTGTGCATCTACTGACCTCTTGTAGTTCGCATTGTTGATCTTAATGTGATGACAGATACTATCATGCAGAGTCCTAATATGCTCAGCTAGTGAGTCGGCTGACTCTGAAACACGGGCCTGACATGGCATAGAGACAAGATCTATGGGCCTTCTAGGTCTATAGCCAATAACTATCTCAAAGGGACTCATGCCAGTAGCCCTGCTGACCGAGTTGTTGTACGTTAACTCTGTTAAAGGTAAGATCAGATCCCAACTTCACTCATGCTCTCCAACTAGACACCGCAAGAGGTCACCCAAACTCTTATTAACTACTTCAGTCTGCCCATCGATCTGGGGGTGATAAGTTGTGGAGAACTTCAGCTTGGTGCCCATAAGGTGCCATGGGGTCTTCCAAAAATAGCTCGCAAATCGTACATCACGGTCCGAAACAATAGTCTTGGGTAGCCCATGTAAACGGACAATCTCGGCTAGGAAGAGATGAGCTACCTTAGACGCATCGGAAGTCTTGGCACAGGGGATAAAGTGAGCCATCTTAGAGAACCTGTCGACCACCACCATGATGGAATCGTTCTGACAGATCGTACGTGGCAACCCTAGGACAAAATCTATGCTAACATCCTACCACGAACGATCTGACACAGGGAGGGGAGTGTACAAACCGATATTTTCCTTTCACTGTTTAGTCGTAGCGCAAGTGCGACATTGGGTCACGATGTGGGCCACCTCGCGCTTAAGGCTTAGCCAATAGAACCAATACTCCACCAACTCAATGGTCTTGTTCCGGCCAAAGTAGCCGGCGAGACCTCCTGCATGAAACTCCCAAATCAAAAACTAACAAACAGAGATCCACAAGACACATAACCTATTCCAGCGAAAAAGGTAACCCTCTTGAAAGAGGTAATCACTATACTCTCTGGAGGGTCCTGACTGGAGCACAACATGGATTGGACCAAAATTTGGGCAATCGGGGTACTCTCGGAGTCTCTCAAACCCCGTGACCTCTGTGTGGACAACAGATAAAAGCAAGGAACACTATGACTCCTGCAATCATATCTAACATGTCATCCAAGCGAGGAATAGGAAAATAGTACTTCACCGTGAGACGATTAATCGCACGACTATCCACGCACATCCTCCAAGTGTCATCTTTCTTTAAAGCTAACAGTGCAGGAACGGGGCAGGGGCTCATGCTCTCCCTTACGGAGCCCCTCCTCAGATACTCCTCAACCCGACTCTGTAACTCAGCATGCTCAACGGGGTTCATGCGATAGTGTGACAGGTTGGGTAACGTGGACTCCGAGATCAAATCAATGGCGTGCTGGATATCACGCATAGGAGGCAATCCATCCGAAACGTCCTCGGGGAAGATATATGCAAACTCGTAGAGTAGTGTGGCAATCTCAACGAAGTGCTCACACGATGCCTTTTCAACGATCACCTCGGCAGCCTCTCTCCCCACTAAGACATAGATGGTATCACACCCAGGAAGCTCTTGCTCAAATTCCCGATCGGTAATCAGCTGCAAGGTCCTAGACGTTGGGGCACCTAAGATAGTAGCACGAGGTGTACGAGTACAACTAAATGGAGAAACTCTAGGGACGGAGGTGGTGCCCTGTTGCAAAGTACTAGGTGCAACAGTGGCGCGTGACTGTGATGCGCGTGGCGCGTGACTGTGATGCGCTAGCAGTAGCTCTGGCACAAGGCGGGGTGCCCTCCTACGGAATAGTAAAAGCTCGTGATCAGGAGGGATGCATGGTGATTCTGACATTTGTCAACTCCCCCCTAAATGGCATGTGGCGCCACCATGGGATATCATTCTTCTAGTTTGATAAGTTTGGTGAATGGGATTTGCCTGGGTTTTTGCTTGTGAGGCATAGTTTCTCCTGTGATCTCAATCGATGTGCGCAAAAAGCTGAGCAAAGTGGGCTAACAAAAGGGTAGCCCAGCCAGGATTTTTCTGTTCCCCCTTCTTCCAAGATCATTGAGCGAACAATTTTGCGACGAAATCAGCAGTCTGATTCCCAGCCGGCATTTAGCCCACCGCTTGCAAGTAAGTGGGTGGGAGCGCCAGCTCATCTGCCGCCTGTTGAGCTATGGTTTTGATGATAACTAAACTTCGTGTGTGATGGAGATTGTGAACTATGACTTTGATGATACCTAAACTATATGACATATTGTGTGCTTGATTAGTGGAAAACATCTTCATGATAAATGAACTCACATGTTGCTATATTATCTTGCAGGTTGCTCTACTAAGTTGGCTGATGTTGAATCATGCAAGCTGCTCATTAGTCTTTGGAGGTTTCATGTGAAGACTATGCTTCTCAGTGGAATGGTTGAGTCCTTATAGATATGAAATTGATTGCATGGCCTTGTGTTGTGCAAATGCATAGCCATTTCATTACATGCTCTGTTGAGGATTTCCTCTGGTTCTTGTGAATGCTTGAGTGATGGCTCCTAGTCATTCTGATCATATGGCTTAAATGTTTTGAAATGGTTTGTGGGAGAATTGGGTTGAAGTCATGATCTTCAGATTCATTGGTTTAATATTAACTTGCCTCTAAATTCCCAGAAAGTGTAGGTTAATGCTTCCTACATTGTGATGGATTTAAGGTAAGAATTTATATTAGAATCCATGGTGATACTCTAATACTCTTGAGTTGGAAAAATGGGTTCTCAAGTGTTTTCATACAGATCTTTCATGGGGATTCTTATATGCCTCATATTAATGATTTCATAATCACATTTCATGTCATTTGGGTCTCGGTCTCAAAACTAGATTCATATGTTAATACATGACCCATATATTTTGATCTTGAACTAACATCTTGGTTTATCATGTTTTTCAGGATGCAAAATCATTGTTGATCTTCATGGGATTATGGTAACATTTAATCAATTATTTCCCTTTGGTTTGATGGAGGTTTTAGTTATTTTTCAAACTCAAACTGTCTTACAATCTTCACCATTTTCAATCCAACCATTGGATCTCCCCTCTAAAAATTTTATGTTGTAACTCTGGGAGTCCTCTTTCCAACGCTTCCAGTCTCGCCTCGATCGGAGTTCGGAGCTAGGAGAATTAATTCCTGCCGCCGAAGCGCGCAGAGCTGTTTTTGTGTACCCTGCCTGAAAGGGTCGACCCATGGGGTCGACCCCCACTGAAAGGGTCGACCCATGGGGTCGACCCCTATAATCTTGGCTCATTTTTTGACCCCGACAGCAACTTGGTTGCAGAGGGTCGACCCTCCCCTATAATCTTGGCTCATTTTTTGACCCCGACAGCAACCTGGTTGCAGAGGGTCGACCCCAAGGGTCGACCCCCACTGGAAGGGTCGACCCTAAGGGTCGACCCCTGTAAAACAGGCTGTTGTTTTGTGTTTCCCAGCAACCTGTTGCCCGAGGGTCGACCCCAAGGGTCGACCCCTTCCGGACGGGACTTACGAAAGTGTTTAAATCTCATTGAAAACCCTATTAAACCATTCTAAAATATACCATAATTGTTCTTAATCATATTAGGGTGTTTTAAACTCATTTTAGAAGGGGTATATGGGTCATTTGGTCTGTCTCCTATATATATCAATGTGTTGCTCCGAATTTCACAAGTGATCAACCCTAATGCTCATTTGCTCTTTCGTATAGGTGAAGAAAAGGGAAAAAACGTGGGGAGCTCTTGCAAGGAAGAAACCATCTACTTCCGTGAAGCTTTGGAGCTCGTGGAAGAAGAAGAAAAGGTGCGGATCGAAGAGAGGATCAAGAGGACGCAAGAAATGTCTTCATCCGGCTTCTCTCCAACTAGTGGTTCAAGGAACATCATCAACCGGCCTTGAAGAACAAAGGGGGATCACTTCTATGCCTTCTATCAGTTCTTTGTGATGTGTTCTATGATCTAGATATTGGGTTTGAGCATGCTTGAATATTTATGTTTATTTTCTGAACATTAGAGATATTTGTGTGTGTGACCGTTTGTGTATACGGTCGCCTTCGTGCGATCGTGGTTGTATGATTGTGCTGCGGTTGTTGCAGCGTGTGTGTGTGTGTGTGTGTTGTGATCCGGTAGTCGGATCGTGTATGTGTTTGTGATCCAGTCGTCGGATCGTGTGGGAGACTTCGTCTCCGTCTGTGTGTGTGTTGGGGAGTGTCCCCGTGTGTGTGCGGGCGTCGTCCCGTGTGTGTTTGGAGCGTCGTCTCCGTTTAGGGATTTATTCCCGAGTGAAGCCTCACCTAATTTGGTGAGGGGTGGACGTAGGGAGCCCGTCGAGGTCCCGAACCACCTTAAAATCCCTATGCACTGTGGTTTGCTTTGTGCGTTGGCTTGGTGTGATTGTTGAAACCTTTTGTATAATCGTGTGGGAACGGTGAGATTGAGAGAATCTGTTTCTTGGCTTAATCAACTTCCTTAATCATGTTGTAAGGAGTTTACTCCACCACGCAGCTTTCGCCTTATCGTCTAGTGTGGGGGTTAGTGTAGGTTGTAATCTATCTTGCATGTTCAACATATTTAATATTTTAATTGTTGTTTCTTTACACTTGTTAAAAAGTGAAAGAGTTTCTTTAAAGTTTGTAATCACCCAATTCACCCCCCTCTTGGGTGTCATTGATCGAGGGACCCAACAATTGGTATCAGAGCTAAGGCTCTAATTTCATAGATCTAACGATCTAGAGTGATCTGGATCAATGACCACCATGATATACACCTTGAACTCACCACCCGTGTTTGATGGCTGTAATTTTGATTTGTGGTTAGGAAGGATGTGCAGTCTAGTCAACTCATATGATCCTAAGCTATGGAAGCTTATCTCACATGGTTCTTATGAGTTGCCTAAAGACAAATCTGTCTGGACTGCAGATTACAAGTTCAAACATGATCAAAATTGTTTGGTTCTAAAATTACTTATTGCTGCAGTTGATTCTAATCATTTCCCCTTTGTCTCCCATTGTAGGTCTGCGAAGGAAATATTAGATGGATTAGCAGATCTCAAGGAGGAGCATAAAGACGAATGTCTTGTAGCGGGCACGAGTGATCAAGGGAGTGATCAGCAAAGTGGATCAAGCTCAAAGGTAAACTCTGACTCTGATTATGAAGATGATTTTAACTATGAAGAGTTGTTGAATGCCTATGAAGAGCTTGCTGAAAAATACAGGAAGTTAAAATCTGAAAACAAAAAATTGAAAAAGAATATTGGTCTAAATAAAAGTGATTCCTCATGTAAAGAATGCTCACATCTTAAGGAATTGATTGATGGTTACATGTTTGACATTGAAATTCACAAAGATCAAATCTCTTCCTTAAGAAATGAAAATAAGGAGCTGAAAGAGAGGATGAGTCTAATGGACATTGGCAAAATTGAATTTGCTCATGATAAGAAACTTGAAAGAGAAAATGAGAAACTAATGGAGTTGAACAATGCCATGTCTGAAAGATTGTTGAGAATTGAAAAAGAAAAATATGTGGTCGTTAGAGAATGTGAAAATATGGATGAATTTAGACAAGAAGTAGAATGCCTCAAGACTACCAATGCCATGGTGAATGTTAGTCTTTCCACTTGTGAAGAAGAACTTGTCAATTCTGAATTGCACATTTCATCTCTTGAAAAAGAAATTTCTGACTTGAATGCTTCATTGTCTAAATTTGTGAATGGCCAAGAAAACTTGGATAAATTGCTGGGCATGAGAGTGAACTTTCAAAGAGAAGGGCTGGGTTTTAATCTAGTGAACAAAAAGAAATTTAAGAGTAAGCTACACACTTCTTTTGTTCATACCACTTGTGCACCCAGCACCTCCACATCTCACTCCCATGAACACACCATGTCGAGAACTCAATCAAATCTGAAAAAGGGTGCGAATGTCCAAAATGTGCATGCTAAAAACATTCATATAAAATCCCATGCATCCAACAAAAGAAACATATCTTGTCTTTACTGTGGAAAACTTGGACACATGATGCATGATTGTTTCATTATGAAGAATGATGATTTGAGAGCTTGTAGAAATCAGGCTGGTTTGAAAAATGCAAAGAAAGCATTCACCACAAAATCTTCCATGCATTGTAATCATTGTGGTAAAAAAGGTCACACAAAGTCACAATGCTGGTTACTCATGAAGAAAATGAATTTTCACTCAACTCGTCATGCTCACATGCACAAACCAGTAGAGCCAATGAGAAAGAAAATTGTAATGCCACATATTTCCCCCCATCACTTTGACAAATCTAAAAATGTTAAGCATGATTGTAATCTAATGAAGAAAATTGATGATTTGAGTGTTGTTAAGGAGTGGAAGCCACGTGCCAAAGATGCTGCTAACCCACAAGGACCCAAGATGCTTTGGGTACCTAAGAATGTCAAATAATAAATCTGTTTTGCAGGTGTGCCATGGAGTGTAAAAAATGAAATCTGTTTTCAATCAAGAAGGTAAGGCACATGGGCCAAGTGGCATAAGTCAGGTTGGAATAAAAATCAAAGATTGAATTTGAAGATCAGGTGATATCCGTCCTACTTTCTGTAGTGACTCTTTCATGTCTTGACTTACTCTGGGTCATATAGTCATGTAATCTTACATATGTCTGCACATGCATTTCATTCATAGTTGTTTGTATATTTGTGCGCATATCACTTGTCATATAGCATCTAGTTGTAGGAGAGCTTGAAGATTCTTCAGATCATGATTTCACTACATATTTTGAGTTTGCATACACTTTCACGCACTGTCCTGCATAAGTTGAACATTCTGAATTCATGACATAATGCATAGCAATCCTCCTACTTTCATCATCCTCGGCTACATAGTATATCAAATGGTGACATGTGAAAGGACAGGTTAAGCCTATCTGAAAACTATCACTACGCGTGAGGTGATCTTTGGATCTAAGTTCTCCGCCTAGTACTATGAGTCATTTACTTAAAAGACTGCATATGGCATTGGATTGTTACTGAACATCTTGCATTCAAGCACACACAAAGAAGGAGCAACCACATTCATCATATGGGATTAATGTTTAGGTTCTCACTTGAGTCATGCATTGCATCTAGAGCTGTCTAGGGGATGTTGGTTGTTAAAATGAATTTGTCATGTCATTGTTAATCAATTTGAATCGAAATTGACAAATCAACACTGTTGTTCTTGAATGCAGATTACTCTCCCAAAATACAAATGCTGATGGGCTGGCCGTAATCAAGCTTGAATCAAATGAGAAGTACCTTGCAAGGATGGAATTGATAAAAATTTCCTCAATCCGCCGCCAGGTAAAAAAACTTGGAAGATGATGGATGCTCAAGGCACAACTGTGGAATGCACTTCTCAAAGTGCTGCTAAACTCCAAGGATCTAAGGAAGCTTGGATATCCAAATTTGCAATGTGAGAACCTTCATTACAGGAGTGACTTGAAAGTCGTGAAGAACTTGACAAAAATAATGGATTCTCAAGGCAAAGGTAAGAAAGCAAAATCTGAAATATCAACCTCCGTGAGGTTGGTGAGCTGAATGATTGAAGGCTTCCAATCTTGTCTCCTGAACCAAGGTAATTCAACCTTATTAAATCATGCAATGGTCTTGTTGCCACTTGGTGATATCTTTAGATGACAAGTGTTGATTCTAAAAACTTGAGTTGTCATTTACTAGCATGCTGTGACAAATTGGTTGAATCTAGTTTGGTGTGATGAGCATAGTTAATTGTTTGAACCAAATGAAAACCTTGAGAGATGTGCATGAAATAGTATGTTATTGAATGGCACTCAATCTGATTGCGTCATCACTTGAGTTGAATTGCATGTCTGGTATATCAAATGGCGTTTGTGAAAGAGTGGATTATATCCACTTGGAAGCATTCCCTATGTGTTGAGTTGGGTCTTTGGACTAAAATCTCCGCCTCGTACCAGATCTTGATTGGTTTGTGATTGATTAATTGTTGAATGAATCCTTGAGATGAGTTATGTGACTTGAAAATATGTTTGTGATTATATGATCTATACATTTGACTTTTAGATGAACTCTCATTTCAAAACTTGTGAAAGACCTTTCAAAATCTATTTTTGAACAATTCTGAAATTTGGGTTGCACTACTTACTTTTGATCATTTATGCACCCTCATTCATAAAGGTCTTGTCATAAACAATGTTTGCTGATTCATGGATTGAATGTGGATGAACTCAATAAGATTTTTGTCACACTGGCTTGGAAATGAAAGCTCTCATCTTCTTTTTGCACCCTATCTTTAATTCTCATACAGTTATAGGCTGCATGCATCAGAATCCAATGCATTAGGTGCATTTAGTTCTCTCAAATGAAAAATCAAAAACACACACCTTGCACCCATGTTAATTTCTGCATTGCATTAGAACTCATGCATTCGTCGCACTTAGTTCATTCATTTGGCATCCATTCAATTGGTATCAAATTGACATCACATTGCTCACATGCATGTCATAGTGCATTTGCATAAACTCCCAATGTGTGCTTGTGTGTTATTATATGCTATTCACCCCCATCCTTGAAATTTCTATGACCTTATGCATTCTTGATAAATAATGTTGCATTTGAGTCATTATTGGTGTGCTTCATGTTGTACACTTTGGGGGGAGTAAAAGTGCATCTATTTAGGGGGAGTTGTATTGTTATGTATTCATGATATTTTCGGTATACATGCTGAATCAAATTCATACAATTCATGCACAGAATATGAAAATGAGTGTTAAGAATAAGGATATATGATTTTCTTTTCAACACTCTCGAGATGTTAAACTTGCTGCATGTATGTTGAAGAGACAGTTGAGGAAAAAACTGCCTACCTATCTTTGTTGAAAAATATGAAATGAAAATGAACGGTAGAGCAATGCTTGGTCTCACTGAGTAAACTGGGCACATGTCACCTGAGACGTGATGTGGTTCATATCTGAAAAATGTGGACTAGTACCTCTGTTCAAAATGAGGTGAGACGGTTCAGTATTCTAAGTAACCGGGGATTCTGGCATGAGCTCCATGCGTCTACTCGCGTAAAAAGGAATCATTTTGGACCTGATCACTCTTGAAAAATTATGACTATCATGTGGTACTGGTTGAGTTAAAAAAAATGATGGTGAGAACTCATTGTGGTAGAGCGAAGCCTCCAATACGCTACTCTCAAAATTGAAGTGCAGTCTGTAAAATATCTCCCTGTGTTGATCTGAAAATCTGAATATCCATATTGCAACTATCACTTTTCATGTTACTCACTTACACATCTGAGAATTTGATTTAATATGTATTCAGAAAGTTAATTGATTGCATTATCAATTGCATTAATCTCCTATATGATTGGAAAATCTCCCATGTGCTACACATGTGTATTCTGATTGCCATGACTCTCTTGCATCTTTCCTATACCCATCCCTTCTTAAACAAGTACGGGGGAGTAGTGTTGCATGTATATATATGTATCTATTTGTTTGCTTGTGTATACATCTCACATGCCATCACATGCATAAGTTGCATATCATGCATTTCAAACCACAAATCAAAAATTAAAAATCTAGAAAATACTGAAAACCAAAAATTGAGTGAACTTCCCATGCTATTTACTTGCTCAATTAATTCTTGTGTTTGCTTGGCAAATGGGGAGAAAGATTGGGCACAACCAAGTAATCAACATTTGGTATCCTCTCTAGCCAACAATTGGTGTTTCCCATACATTCCATGAACCCACTTATTTATAACTTACTCCTGCTTCATCAGAATTTCAAATGTGGGTTACTATTCCTTGCACATTTATCATGCTACAATGTGCATCTCCTCTGTTTCTTCATCGTGAGGGAGTATGTTTAGCATTACCACGCTTTTTGATAATGTCAAAGGGGGAGAAATATTTCATGTGATTCATGCTTGCTGGATTCATGATTGGGGTTTCATGATTGAGGGAGAACAACATGCCACTTGTTTGTCATCTTCATTTAGATTATCATCATTCAAGATTGTCATCATTCATCACTAAGTTTGTCATCATCAAAAAGGGGGAGATTGTTGAGCTATGGTTTTGATGATAACTAAACTTCGTGTGTGATGGAGATTGTGAATTATGGCTTTGATGATACCTAAACTATATGACATATTGTGTGCTTGATTAGTGGAAAACATCTTCATGATAAATGAACTCACATGTTGCTATATTATCTTGCAGGTTGCTCTACTAAGTTGGCTGATGTTGAATCATGCAAGCTGCTCATTAGTCTTTGGAGGTTTCATGTGAAGACTATGCTTCTCAGTGGAATGGTTGAGTCCTTATAGATATGAAATTGATTGCATGGCCTTGTGTTGTGCAAATGCATAGCCATTTCATTACATGCTCTGTTGAGGATTTCCTCTGATTCTTGTGAATGCTTGAGTGATGGCTCCTAGTCATTCTGATCATATGGCTTAAATGTTTTGAAATGGTTTGTGGGAGAATTGGGTTGAAGTCAGGATCTTCAGATTCATTGGTTTAATATTAACTTGCCTCTAAATTCTCAGAAAGTGTAGGTTAATGCTTCCTACATTGTGATGGATTTAAGGTAAGAATTTATATTAGAATCCATGGTGATACTCTAATACTCTTGAGTTGGAAAAATGGGTTCTCAAGTGTTTTCATACAGATCTTTCATGAGGATTCTTATATGCCTCATATTAATGATTTCATAATCACATTTCATGTCATTTGGGTCTCGGTCTCAAAACTAGATTCATATGTTAATACATGACCCATATATTTTGATCTTGAACTAACATCTTGGTTTATCATGTTTTTCAGGATGCAAAATCATTGTTGATCTTCATGGGATTATGGTAACATTTAATCAATTATTTCCCTTTAGTTTGATGGAGGTTTTAGTTATTTTTCAAACTCAAACTGTCTTACAATCTTCACCATTTTCAATCCAACCATTGGATCTCCCCTCTAAAAATTTTATGTTGTAGCTCTGGGAGTCCTCTTTCCAACGCTTCCAGTCTCGCCTCGATCGGAGTTCGGAGCTAGGAGAATTAATTCCTGCCGCCGAAGCACGCAGAGCTGTTTTTGTGTACCCTGCCTGAAAGGATCGACCCATGGGGTCGACCCCTATAATCTTGGCTCATTTTTTGACCCCGACAGCAACCTGGTTGCAGAGGGTCGACCCTCCCCTATAATCTTGGCTCATTTTTTGACCCCGACAGCAACCTGGTTGCAGAGGGTCGACCCCAAGGGTCGACCCCCACTGGAAGGGTCGACCCTAAGGGTCGACCCCTGTAAAACAGGCTGCTATTTTGTGTTTCCCAGCAACCTGTTGCCCGAGGGTCGACCCCAAGGGTCGACCCCTTCCGGACGGGACTTACGAAAGTGTTTAAATCTCATTGAAAACCCTATTAAACCATTCTAAAATATACCATAATTGTTCTTAATCATATTAGGGTGTTTTAAACTCATTTTAGAAGGGGTATATGGGTCATTTGGTCTGTCTCCTATATATATCAATGTGTTGCTCCGAATTTCACAAGTGATCAACCCTAATGCTCATTTGCTCTTTCGTATAGGTGAAGAAAAGGGGAAAAACGTGGGGAGCTCTTGCAAGGAAGAAACCATCTACTTCCGTGAAGCTTTGGAGCTCGTGGAAGAAGAAGAAAAGGTGCGGATCGAAGAGAGGATCAAGAGGACGCAAGAAATGTCTTCATCCGGCTTCTCTCCAACTAGTGGTTCAAGGAACATCATCAACCGGCCTTGAAGAACAAAGGGGGATCACTTATATGCCTTCTATCAGTTCTTTGTGATGTGTTTTATGATCTAGATATTGGATTTGAGCATGCTTGAATATTTATGTTTATTTTCTGAACATTAGAGATATTTATGTGTGTGACCGTTTGTGTATACGGTCGTGTTTGATCGCCTTCGTGCGATCGTGGTTGTATGATTGTGCTGCGGTTGTTGCAGCGTGTGTGTGTGTGTGTGTGTGTGTGTGTTGTGATCCGGTAGTCGGATCGTGTATGTGTTTGTGATCCAGTCGTCGGATCGTGTGGGAGACTTCGTCTCTGTCTGTGTGTGTGTTGGGGCGTGTCCCCGTGTGTGTGCGGGCGTCGTCCCGTGTGTGTTTGGAGCGTCGTCTCCGTTTAGGGATTTATTCCCGAGTGAAGCCTCACCTAGTTTGGTGAGGGGTGGACGTAGGGAGCCCGTCGAGGTCCCGAACCACCTTAAAATCCCTATGCACTGTGGTTTGCTTTGTGCGTTGGCTTGGTGTGATTGTTGAAACCTTTTGTATAATCGTGTGGGAACGGTGAGATTAAGAGAATCTGTTTCTTGGCTTAATCAACTTCTTTAATCATGTTGTAAGGAGTTTACTCCACCACGCAGCTTTCGCCTTATCGTCTAGTGTGGGGGTTAGGGTAGGTTGTAATCTATCTTGCATGTTCAACATATTTAATGTTTTAATTGTTGTTTCTTTACACTTGTTAAAAAGTGAAAGAGTTTCTTTAAAGTTTGTAATCACTCAATTCACCCCCCTCTTGGGTGTCATTGATCGAGGGACCCAACACCGCCCAATTTGGAAAAGCAGATAGAAGCCCTCTTCGGAGCCCCAACTCGCAATTGCATGGAAGCTTCAAGCCTGCCGCTCATCCCAAACCCTGTTCTTACACGAAAGACTCCCTTCCTCTCACACCCTTGATGCCGAAAGTCTCTTATAAAAATGAAAAGCCCACGACAGCCAGGACCTGCGTGGAGAGACCATCACCGTCAGGCCTCACTACGGCCACCCACAAAAGCCTTCACACACACAGGAACGAATGCCATCACGCCCGCCACTCACAAAGGCTAAACAAATGAACGTGCGCTGACGGCAACCACCACTGATCAGGTTCGCCGATGTGAACCGGGTATAAGAGAGAGAGAAGGGATGAGAGAGAGAGAGAAGGGATATCTAGTCTCGAATAGGAAAAGGACCATGGCTGACGACGGGCCGCCCAGTGGAAGCCCAGATTTGAAAACAGGACTGGTTGATTCATAAGTAGGGCTAGGAACGAATGCCATCACGCCCGCCACTCACAAAGGCTAAACAAATGAACGTTCGCTGACGGCAACCACCACTGATCAGGTTCGCCGATGTGAACCGGGTATAAGAGAGAGAGAGAGAGAAGGGATGAGAGAGAGAGAGAGAAGGGATATCTAGTCTCGAATAGGAAAAGGACTATGGCTGACGACGGGCCGCCCAGTGGAAGCCCAGATTTGAAAACAGGACTGGTTGATTCATAAGTAGGGCTAGAATTGGACGCGTCATGGCAAGCAGCAGGGAAGATTTCATCACCCGTGACGACGAAGATTTGTTCAAGGAAAGTCTTCCCAGAAATTTCCGGGATGCTTCCCGTAGCTTTTTCGTGATGGGCGGCATGCTTGAAGGAGACGAGAGTGGCGGCACTGTCCGTTATCCTATTCTATGTCGTCATGTCAGGGATAGGGGACCAGTGGGGGCCCCGGCGTGGGCACTGGATGCGCAGCGTTGCCTTCCGCAACATGGCAGTACCCGAGACAAACGATGATGGATCAGGCCCTAAACAACCTGCCTGTCCATTTCTAGGACTGGCGTCCGAAGGGGTTTACACAGTCGCCGTACGTGGACGGACCCGTCAAGTTTATGATGGACACTTGGAAGGTTTATCTGGCATTGTTCGTCGTGTAGGATGGGGTCGTTCTTTTTTTTTAAATGACAGTTAAAATTTGTGATCTTGACCCCTGTTTATTCAATATTTATTTTCGAACTATTCCAGGGCTTTCACTTCCGATTTTAACAAAAATATTTTAACTTTTTCAAATTAATTATAATTAATTATCTTAATATGTACTAATTGAACTCGATCTCCCTTAAAATGAGGGATTTTTATCACTGTCATTTTGATTGTCTAATTTTAAAATTAGACAACTAACTAAAGTTGATTTAAAACATAACAAATGAGATGGCAAAAGATGTATCACCTTAACGTACTCTAAATTATAGAAATGAGGAAAGATTAAAGCATCACAAATTTTATTACTGATTCGTCGCCCTTGTATCGTTCATCCATCGTTAGTTAGATGGTTAAAATAAAATGAGTTATATCTTGTGCATCGAATTTAATGTACAAAATTATGTCAAAACACAACAGTTAATCTTCTTGGTCTAAAAAAAATTAAAAGACTCTACGCAGAAAAAGATGCAGACGTCATACCCGTACGGTATATTTATTTAACATTAAATAAGAGCACATTCAACGAGAAACATAAGAATAAAATATTTTATGTAAAAGTTAAATATTTTATATATGAATAAAATATTTTATTATATGAATGAAATATTTTATTTGACTTCATAAATAAATCAATGAAATATTTTATATAAATGAACTATTTTATAAAGTGAATATAACATTTGTTATAAAGATAAAACACTACACAAATGAAATATTTTGTTGCGTGAACGTAATATTTATTATAAAATTAAAACATTACATAAATGAACATTATATTATAAGAATTAAATTTATCAAAATATTTCAATTTTATATCAAATATTTTATTCGTAGAATAACATATTTCACATTTTCATAAAATATTTTATTCTTATATTTTTCTACTAAATGTGCTCCATATTTAATGTTTAAAAAAATACACCGTACAGATCTAACGTGGGTGTCATTTTATGCACAGAGAGGGTCCTTTCAAATTTTTTTAGACCAATGAGATCAACTTTATGCACAGAATTAGGTGCACGAATCATTGCTCAATTAAAATTGATCTCAAAGTTAAACTCATCATTTTTTATTGTAATGTGAGAAATAGAATGATAAAAAATTATCTCAAAGATGAGCAGACCCCAAACATAAATTGCACCGTGTGCAGCAATTGTGAGACTGGCGTTACATCTTATACCATTTTTTTATCATTTTTTCGCCATCTAATTATTAAATTGGTCAATGAGAAAAATGAACTAACCTGTTCCAAGTTCTAACTCAGGGGTATTTAATTTAAATTATGTTTTGATTCATCGGTAAAGGTGACAGTAAAATGGTATAAAATATGATACTGGGAAAATGGCTTCCATGCAATTAATGCAGGGGAATGGTTGAGTGATCACAAGAAATGTATTGAGAGTCTTTAACAGGGCGTTGCTCCTATCGCCGGGGAACCTGGACCAAGTTGACGCAATGTGCCCTGAAGCGGCCTCGGCGCCTACGATTTCCGCCAACGGCAGCTCGCCGTCCGAGCGCCATGTGAGGCCGTCCCAAATGGGAGTGGGCGGTGGTGGTGGAGGCCCGCTATGGTGGGCGGTGGTGGGTGGTGCCCGCGTGAGTACTGGTTGAACTATAAGGAACGCAGGGTACGACTTTCCGCAGCCGGAGCCCCTGAAAAGGTGCGGCGCCACGAGTCGTCCCTAGTACGGGCATAAGTTGGACCGACGTACGGAACTACGCCTCTCGTAGAGGATTCCACGGCAGAGACGGGTACGGCGCATCAAAGGTGGGGATCGGGACGCAGAACAACTGTTCGTGAATGGTGACAGCAGCTTCGGGGAGAAGGCGGGCCCATTTTCCTACTTTCCCGGGACCGGAGAGGTGGATGAACAGGGGACCTGTCACGGTGTGAGTCGTTGATCACTACGGACTTCTCAGAGATGCTCCTCCCAGAGTTACCTGGATCGGCCATGGATTCCATCGGAGAGCTAAGTTGGATTCGTTCTTTCAAAGATCTCACGCGATCCAGTTCGGAAGCAAATGGAGAAGAGAAGATCGGAGCTAAAGGAGACGGAAACGGCGGCTACTGCTCGTCACATGGTGGGAGGGTTGGGGAGGGGGGGCCGAACGGACCTGGATCTTGCGGCGCTTGGCTTCGGCCTCGCTGCGCTTGTCGAGATCGGCGACGAAGCGGTACCTGCGCTTGCGATTCTTCACCACCACCCACGACACCGCCTTCCGCCATCGCAGCAGCGCCTCCTTCGACGGGTTCTTCGCCGGCACGTCGAAGTCCTTTAACAAGCCCTCCATCTCCCACCTCCGTTCCCCCCCTCCCCCCAACTCTTATTGCTCTCAGAGTCGGTAGGCCCCCGTCAGCACTGGCAACCCTTTTATTGTTAGGATTCAAACGGGCTTCCCAGTTCTTATCTCTTCTTCGCCGTAGAACGGTAGAAGACAGAGGGGCTCACGATGAGGGTGGGGCCCACCAGGTAAGGTAAATTCTCCTCACTGCTGTCCCCCCCCCCCCCCGCCCGGAGATCTTCCGATTGGACGGCTGAGAGCCCCCACCAGTGTGTGGTCCCTCACAGGACTCGACCGGCTCGGTCGGTGGAAGTCCGGACCTACCGACGGAAGTGCGGATCCTTTCCACATCTCCCGACCGGTTCGCACGGCGGATCTCCTCCGGTCTCCACATGTACGGGAGTCCGGTAAAAGATGGAATTACATGGTCAAACCATATAAGGAGGTTTACAAAAATAAGCTCTTCATTTCAACAATTATAAATTTTTTTTTGATTTTATTACTATTATAAATAACTTTATTACATTGTAATATTTTAAACATACCCCTGTCGTCACTCCCAATGTTTCATTAAAAATGTTTTATTTAACTTTGGTTAGTTTTTAATTAAATTTAAAAATATATCAAAGTATCTCTAATCTCTCCTGTACTCTTTCTCTCTCTTAGCATCTATCGCTTACTCTGTTATTCTATCTCTTTGACACATGTGATACGAAAAACAACACTTTTCTATAAGAATATTTTAATCTAAATTTTAATTTTATAGATCCAAATAGACATCCTAACCTACAATTAAACCCGTGGACATTCTTACACTAATATATTCATCGAAGAGAATTAATTTTAACAATAGTAAAGTAAAGATGATAATTCCATATTTATCAAAATAAGAGGGCTACTTTTAATAATCCCAACTATATAATATTAAACAAATATTTAAATAATTCTATGTTTATGTCATCTAATCAAATAAATAATTTAGTGACAAAAGTTGGCCAATCACATGTGGCTAGGCCACCGTCGCCACCGGATTTTGAACGGAGCACGGGAGAGACCCGGCCTGCACTCGGAGAATCGACCATTTCAAGGGGGGAGACCACCGAGCTGTCCAGCATTCTTCCTTTGGCAGGCCGCAGTGAACAAATTCCTAATATATTTGAGCAGCACACCTGCAATACATGTGTAGGTTCACATTTTTGTAACGTAATATGTGTGTGATGGAAACTTCCTTTTGGGTTGCACGTTTTGTTTGTTATGTGGATGCAACTCACCAAGGTGACCAAAGTAGTCTTTCTTTAATTTTGTATTCCACTTTCCTTTGCGACGAAGTAATCTGCGGCGAGCTCGGATTTTATTTAGGGTTCGTCGACTCGACGATACATACGTATTAGCCCAGTTCAGCCCATATGTGATATGATACGGTCTAATTTAAAAAGATTTTGAACCGACTCAAAATGACTTGGGTGTGACTCACCTCGACTCGACGGTCTCAGATCGACCCAGATACGATATTGTACGACCGAGTCAATGCGAGTCACGTCGAATCGATAAACCATGGTTTTGTTAACCAAGGGAGAAACATAATTGATAGGTGAGTAGCCAGGGAGATCTATCATTTGTACCCAAAGTCAAGTGCTTAACAGTTATGAAAATATTTCAGAGTTGGTTATATATCCAAAGACCTACCTATATCAGGTCAACTATTAGTTATATTCTTTTTGGTATCTTTTTCTTTAGAAAAACAAAATATGCAACGTCAATGTTTCTTCCTTGGTCATATCTTAATCCTCGAAGTCAGCCCACGGTAACTCTCTATTTTGTTTTGTTTAGGAGAGTATACAAACCCCGGCCAGCATAAGTGAGGATTCTACTTAAAATCTAAGAAGTTAAATTGTGTTAGCTCCATCTTGTCGGGGATGCGAAGAATAAAGAAGGAAGAAGAAAGCACGCGAAACAAGATGCAATCACACACGAACATCAAAAATTTACGTGGTAAACACAAACCGGAAAAATCACGGAGCCGTACACATTAACTCATCGTGTGTAGAGATGGTCACAAGAGAGAGAGGAAGAGCTATCGCCCTAAACACACATGCAGCCGCCGCTCTCTTTCAGGTCTTGATCATATCATTCTCGTCATTAAGATGACAATCCTATTTATACAAGTAACTAAAGTTACGTGAGACTTTGTGACAAAATATCAACAATAACCCTCGGGTAAGACTTGTGTTGGATTGTAATCAGTCATATCTCTAGTCAAGTCGATTGACCCGATCTCTAAGCACATTAACCATGCTTTGGAGATTTCAGTAGACCTGATGATCAACCATCCCATTCTTTTGAGTCTACAAACTTTGCTCTGGTGACTCCAGTCGACCTGGTGGTCGACTCGATGCCAAATGAATTGAGTCTTCAGTCCTTCTATGATCTCACGATCAAACTCCGCACTCTCCACACACTTTGGTTGCGAATTGTCCTAGGGTTAATGCGAGTTAACTCAATTTTATTTTTCAATATTTTGATTTGATAAGGTGGCTTAATTCAAATGGAGTAAATTCGAGTCAACTCTAGATTATTTATCCCATCTCAAGAGATGAGTTAAATTAACTTTTTTTTGCAGTCAAATCAAAAGTGGGTTAAGTGAGAGTGATATATTGTCCTAGTTAAGTTAATCTATATTGTCCTAACTCTCAATCAAAGTGGGGCTATATAGTTTATCTTACTTAATTAACCCATAGACTATCAAGAAGAATGGGTTGGAGAACCCGATGTAACTCATATGACATGATAAGAGCAGAATATTAACGCTATCCTATAGTCAAAGCAGGGATAGGACATGCCATCCGTGAGTCCTCAACAGAAATGACTATAATATGTAGAGTGGGTTGTTAAACTGAGATGGAACAGATAGGAGTTAGCTGATCCAAGCCATATTTCCAAGACAGACACATTTTCCCCACTCAATTAAAGGCATCCCATGGTAATCTCTCTTCAAGAGCATATACACCCTTCTCTCTTCTCCCTTGCAACATATATAGAAGTCATGATGTTTTTTTTTCCACTCATCATTGTAGTAGTTGACTAAATGCCATCTTTTTCCTTTTGTTGGTTTTCCTCATCCTCCTCAAGGTATTCATGGATCTAATGAATATGTGCAGTTTTGAAGGACCTTCTATTTTGTGTCTCTCACTTCTTTCCACATATGATCAACATTGTCCTCAGTGCATGATGAGTGGCAAACTACTCTCTTCCAACTTACAACAAGAAGGGCATCTTCCCCTACCTTCCATCTATAGTTTCATTATTAGTCCTTCCCAACCTTAATTGTCACAATTACTTGTCATTTTCTAATCTGCTTTGTGCTTTTTTTGGAGTCCAATTTTTGACAGTTGGACCGAACAAACATTCAATATCTAACGGTTGGGCAGTTTGAATTAGATGCCTTAAATTTACGAAATCAATGAACAATGCAGGGAAGAAGAAGAGAATAAAAAATAAAAATAGAGACGGTCGGATCAGCGACGGTCCAATGCAGCATGCAGGCATACCAGCCACCGTGAGAGGCGGAGTCCTTACCTGTCGATCCATTTGGGGTCCTCTCACCACTGCTTGTTTCCGGAGAATCTTGGATGTGAAGAATCTTTTAACATTGGTGACTTCTTTACATGGACGTTGAATTAGTCAACTATGATCTCATAGTTTTATAGCCTTTGTTTACAGAAAACCTTCATGCATATGGTCCTATTACAGTATGTTGTGCCGCTGGCAACATATTGTTATTGGGAGCCTCCAATGTCTACAGATTCAAGAGGTGAAAATTTTTATTTTTATTTTTATTTTTATTTTTTTTTTTTTGGGGGGGGGGGGGGGGTTGGAAGGGAGGCTTGTTAAAGACAAAGGTTTGAATAAAGAGCTTTATCATGCGACGCTTGTTGCAGTCTGCTGCCAGTGGACTCGGCCCTGGCTGCCAGTCGGCGAAACCATGTTGCATTCATCCATTATCTTAGTGTTGAAGTAGAAAATTTATAGTCAACATACTTTCTTGCACGGTCAGCTATGTTCAACAATGGACCTTTTTGTAAGAAATTTATGATCATAACTTGTATGTTTGGTGTAGTAGAGATGAGGGATACACAAGGGATCACTACCATTGAATCACTACCATTCGGCCCGTCGTCATACCTGTAAAATTTTCTATTCTTCAATACTTGGTGGTGACTAAAGAACATGCTAATGGATCGCCTAAGTATCAATGTTAGGCGATGCTTCGTCTACAATACATAGGCGATGCGTCGTCTACATCTCAATAGTAGACGACGTATGGCCTACATTCCAACATTGCTCAATCTACATTTCGAAAGTAGACGATGCAGTGTCACTTCATCTACATTTCAAAAGTAGATAAAGTTGCGCTGCTCCGTCTACATCTCAAATGTAGACGATGCATCATCTACATTCTTACGCACATGTATTTCATGCTTTCTCTTGTAACAAATAATATTATCCTTTATGTTATATCTCAGAGGTGCCAATCCTGATGTAATTATTGTTGAGTCTCTCCAGATGATTTTGATGATAACAAAACCCCGGTATTACAACCTAACTAATAACCTGCTTAAATCACTTTCAAAGCCTTCCTTAATCAAGTAAATGCCTAAATCTATCATATTTCAAGAAATGCCAAGGATAAGTTCAAGCAATTCATAGTGATTGGAACATGATATGGTCATAAGATAATTTGCTCTTGGATTATGATTTATTGGCTAACTCTATTGAAATTACAGGTTTTTCCAGCGAGCAGTCGACCGCCGGTCAGGCGCCGGTCGACCGGTTTTCCCAGCGTTGAAAGCTTCATTCCTTTAAAATTCCGGTCGATCGCCCCCTCCTGCCCGGTCGACCGCCAGCTTCGAGGCAGCAATTGTTGACTTTGTGTTCTTCAACGTGGGAAATCTCTTTCCTTGGGTTTGTTTAATCTCAAAGTCACCAGACATGCCATGATTTGTGGATCTGGTTCCTGACTTATCTCTTGACCATCCAATATCTATAAAAACATCACATTAGGGTCAAAAAACCTACTCACTTAAGGTGTAATATCCCGGACCTTCCGGATCCTTCTTCGTGGGTCCCGGATCTGGTTTTCGGAGCGTCCGACTCTGTTGTGTCCGAAATTTCGTTTCAGACATCTTTCATGTTCGGATCGACGGGATCCAGAGTCGTTTCGGAGGCCCGGAGGCGTTCCGCGGCTTTTCCGCGTGTGTTTTCTGATTCCCGGAGCGGGATTCGGCTTTCTCTTCGGAAGCTCGCTGCGGGCGAATCGGGCGGTTCCCCCAGGCACGAGTGGTACCGTTGCGATCGGTGCGTTCCGAGGATTCCGGAAATGTATTTTTCTATTTTTCGATATTTTTCCGAAAATTCAGATTTTCTATATAGCCCTAATTCTTTTTCTTTTTCTTTTCCTCTTTCTCTTTCTTCTTCTTTTTCTCCTTCCTTCCCCAACCGTGACCGCACCCCTCTCTCTCCCTCTCTCCCATTCGGGCGCGGCGGACCCCTCCCCGGCTGTTGACGGTGGCAGGGCGACGGCGCGGACGCGTGGGCGACGGCGAGGCGATCTCGTAGGTGTGCGGCGAGCGTGGGAAGCGTGGAGAGGCGGGGTTTCTAAAAGCGTTCTTCGTGATTTGTGGGCGATTCGGCGGAGCATTCGCTCCATTGAGGTAGGGTGACGTGCCTTAGCCTCTTGCCGTTCAATTCCCATGATTTGTAGGCCGCGGGGAGGCCGAGAGGGGATCGTTTGAGCATTTTGGGGTTTTTTCATGATTTGGGGAGAGCTCGCCCGATCTATGGATTTGATGCTTGGATTCGTGTTTTGGTGGCCTAGAATCATGCTAGGGGTCCCCAGGGGTCTTCCCCTTTGATTTCCCCCTCTCCTGTGGAGGCATGGGGGCGTGTTGGAATTTTTGGGCGTTTCTACCATTTTCGACCGCGGACTGAGAACGCGCTACACTCCAGTAGCGCGTTCTTGAGTGTCGCGCTGCCCCGACGGGGCGCGTTCATCGGAGAAGATGAACAGTAGGGCGGTTCGTGTCGCGCTATGGGGTCCTAGCGCGATTAGCCTTGTCGCGCTAGGATGACCTAGCGCGATGGTCCTTGTCGCGCTAGGGTTCCCTAGCGCGATCTTCCCTGTCGCGCTAGGGAGTCCTAGCGCGATCTTCCAAGTCGCGCTAGGGGACCCTAGCGCGTTCTTCCTTGTCGCGCTAGGTGTCCCTAGCGCGATCTTTTCCGTTGTCGGGTGTTCCCCTTGGGCCGTGTGTGTGTCCTGGGCACCCCGTGGAGTTCCGTGACCGTGTCTTCGGGCGTCCGGAGATTTCGGTTGCCTCGGTCATGTGTTTGGCCATGGGCAGTGTGTCCGTTTTCTTCCGACTGCGGTCACCGTGCGATGGTGATGGTACGTGGGACGGCCCCCGTACTTCGTCAGGTTCGGACGTCATTTTCCGTTGGTTTGAGAGTCTACTCCTTCAGTGACCCTCCACTAGTCGTAGCCTACTAGTACGCGTGTGCTAGTCGCACCAGGGAGTGGTGTACGGGCCAACCTTTAGAGACAGTTTGTGGACCGGTTACCGTTGGGCCCCACGTCTTGCAGCCAGAGTCCGGCTGAGGGGAAAACCGGTCAGAGGGCCAGACCAGGGACGCGCGGTCTGTGTGTGCACACGTGGTTGGGGGCGGTTGGACCCACGTCAACGGGCGTGACCCCAGCTAGTCACTTGTTGTGGTTACTTGTACGGTGTTTGCGCCTCGGGTAGGACCTACCACGTCAGGCGGCTCACCTGCGGCGCGGTGTCAGACATCAGGGGACGCTACCGGCTGTGCTTCTAGTGGGTGGTACTCCTGTCGAGTACAGAGTGACAGACTGTCAGTCGTGTGTTTCCGACCTTCGGATTTTGGCGGTTCGACCGTCGAGTTTCGGTCTTCTCGTACCGTGGCACGTGTGTCGGTTTGCGTGCCGTAGGGTCTAGTTCTGTAGAGTACAGGGCTTTCCTTTCCGAGGCACTTTCCTACCGCTAGAGTAGTGGTTTCTCGTTTTACGAGGTAGGGTTCGAGTGATCCCTACCGAGTCTTGTTCCGAGACTCATTCCCTGCGTGTTTTCACCGTGTTTCAGGTGAGGCGCCACCTTCGGGGAGCGCGTCAGGAGCACAGCGTGGTGCGGGTGCCCAGAGGTAGTGCCAGAGGTCAGAGCCGGGGTATGCCCCGTGTAGCTGTACTTTCCTTTCTGTCACTGTGCTAGTCGTGGACTACTGTTGCTGCTGTTGTTATTTCTATTGTGGACCATGTAAAATGTTAATTTATTTCCTGCTTAATATTATAACTGTTTAATTTCTGAAATTACTCGTGATACTTGTGTAGTTTCCACACCATCCTTTTAACCCTTCCGAGTCTTCGGGCTCGTGGGTGGCGGTACGAGTCTCGGGTTATCGGGCCTTCCCGATAATCGGATTCTCAGGTCGTTACATAAGGAGGCTATCAAGGGGAGAAAGAGAAGTGCCATTGTAGCTCCGTGAACAGTGTTTCGGGGAAGAACTTCTTCATCCATCTCCAAGCTTTTGATGATCATCCTGAAACCATTCAAGAGAAGATCAAGCTGTCACAACAAGAAAAAGTGGTATTTCAGACGAAAATTTAAGACAGATTAATTTCCGTCGCATTTCCATCTGTAAATTCAGACGGATATGATTCGTCTCAAATTCCATCTGTATTTGGGACAGAATCATTCCGTCTGAATATCCGTTTGAATTTATAGACGGATATTAAGATGACAAAATTCAAGTCTGAAAATAGAGACGAATATTCAGACAAATAACCTTACGTTTGAAATTTGAGACGGGAAATGTGTCCGTCCGAAGTTCCGTGTCACATTTTCCCTCCCCTGCCACATTCGAGATTGTCATTTCCTCATTTCTCCCACCCTCCCTCTCCCTCTTACTATTTCTCCTCCGTCTTCCTCGTCGGAGCCGCTGCTGCCCTCCTCCCTCTCGACGTCGCCGCCGCCGTCCGCGCCGTCTCCGCCAGCCTCCGTCGTCGCCACCGTCGCCGTCCTCCTCCCTCTCATCGTCCGCGCCATCGCCTCCTCCCTCTCGTCGTCGCCGCCCCCTCTTGTCATCGCCACCGCCTCTCCGGTAAGTCCCATCCCCCTTCCCCTCCCCCTGAGCTCCCCTTCCCCTCCCCCTCCCTCACGGGCGCAAGTGCCCTTTTTTTTTAGGATCATCGGAGGGGTTCAAGAAGAGTATGTTGAGGGGGGAGGGGGAGCTCGGAGGGGGAGGAGGTCGTCGCCGGTGGGAGGGGAGGTGCGGTTCAAGGAGGGTGGGGGGGAGGGGGAGCTCGGAGGGGGAGGTTGCCGGTGGGAGGGGAGGAGGGGTTCAGGGAGGGGCGACTGGTGGCAGGGGGGAGCTCAGAGGGGGAGGGGGGAGCTCAGAGGGGGGGGGGGTTCAGGTAGGGGCGACCGGTGGCAGGGCGACCGATGGCAGGGAGGGGGAGCTCGGAGGGGGAGGGGATGTAAAGCCCCAAAATTTAATGCAAGTATTTATGGGTTGATTAATAATTTCCTAGACATTATAAAAGGGCTAAAGGAATTTATAAAGGATTTAATTAAGTGATAAGTCATTATAAGGCTCAAATGGGTTAACATAATTGACCCAAACCACTTAAATAAAGGCCAAAAGGTTTTTAGACCAAACCCATTAAGATTGGCCCATATTCTAGAAGGTAATTAAGCTTATCCACGGATTTTCAGGATAAATACAAATTATATCTAGATAATTATTTAGATAAATATCAAAAGAGTTTTAATATTTTAAAAGTCCTAACTACGAAGACTGTAACGGTCTATCGCGAGACCGTTACAGCCAAGTGACGCAGGGTCACTCGACCGTTACATTCCTGTTAGTTCCGTGAAGAAAGGAACTCGTGAAAAGATTGGAACTTGATGTTCCTATCCACTGTGGATCGATTGGGAAGACTCATAATAACTCTAAGGACTCTTAGGGATGAGGATTTAGTGGAATAAGGACTCTAGAATCGATCTAATCCTCAAACCCTAACCTAAACACTATAAATAGGGCATAGTTCTGAACTGTGCAACCCTTACTTTTTGGACGTAAAGAAGTAAGGTAAGGAGTCATTATTTCAGGTAAGTTGTTTAGAAGAATTTGTTCATTATACTTTAGACTAACTCCCCTCCGAATTTCACATCTGTAGGTCAAGAGGTCGTGGAGTTAGAGCCCAAGGAAGTAGCTGAAAAAGTCACAAAGGAAGGTGAAGAACTAGGGCAGGTTTCTCAAACCAAATCCAGGAACTTCAACCTAAGTAAGAGGTAGGTTATCTCATGAACGCAAAAACGTACTAATAGGATTGATAGCCTCTGATATGATTTGATTTCAAGCATGATAGACCATTGATTTCATGTTTCATTAGTTATAAGTATTGTATGCATCGTCTTAGCCTAATGAAGAGAGTAAAAACGTGATGTTCATCTAATCTACTGATACCTATGCATATAGATAGCCTCTACTTCACCATCATGCCTAGAATATGTTGATTTCCAGACATGATGTGAGTTAATCTCTTAGTCTCCATGCTAGTTTCCTGCAGCAGATGATGTAACGCACTAGGCTAAGACCGTCATTATCAAATAACGGCCTCAGATAGACCGTTACACACTCTGTGTATTACGCTTTTCCTCTGTTGATAATAACGCGCTTGGACGGACACGTTGCTTTCATGTAACGGCCCCTCTACTTACCGTCACTTTCACTGTGACGCCCCCTCACAAGACCGTTACATCCTGTTAACCTTAGACAGATTATATCATGCCACTATTACTTATGGTTATGCCTAGATATCCAAGTTTGCAACCTGATTTCATGATTTAAGGTTATTTAATCATTCATGATAAATATTGCATGTTTATATTGCACTTATACTTTGAGTTATAATTAATTTCATAAGCCTAAATTCTATAGTTTTGTACTCTAAAGGCATGACTTTTAAAGCATTATATTGACGGAGTTTCACTACGAGTTTCACATTGCTTACACATATCTCTCTCTGTCAATAGAGTCAATTCTATAAGTACATGGCACTTACTCCGGTATGATGTCATTAGTTCATACGTTGCACTATAGGAACACTATCTTAGACATGAGGACCTCTCTATTGGATATTCCTTCCAATGGACTAGGAAATCATTGTTTCAAGGCCTCCGTAATTCTCCGCGAGCCTGGGATTCCCACTAGGACGCCGAGTTGGTTGTACCAATAAAAGCCCATTAGTAGAACACACTATCATGATTTCTGATTCTTGTTAAGTAACGGACTTGAACTGGACCGTCAGGCCCATATAACGGCCTAGAATCAGACCGTTACATTCTTCTGAGTCTACTTCGTTATCTCTGGACTCTGGTCATTGTAACGGCCCAGTATGGACGCGTTACATGATGTAACGGCCCAAACCATGACCGTTACATAGCTTGCATCTATTAACCCAAGGTTTAACCAAGGGTTGATATTCCAATGATTCTAGATGCACCTTGTGATCTGGAACTTATCATATTGCTTAAATGACTTAATTTAATGAATGAAAGTTAAGAAATATACCGTTATGCTATCGATTTATCTCCAAAAGCATAGCCTTGTTTAAATCATTCTTGACTCATATGTTCATACGTTGAAGCATTCATTCATTGGTTATTGTTATCATGAGATTGTTGGAAATTGATGCGGGACGGACACGGGAGACGACACTTATACGGTGCCACCCTCGGACTCTAGATGAAGACATGACTAGCAACATACACCAGGGAGACACTAAGCCCGACACTACGAGCTCCTAGTGGCGAAACGTCGCTAACAGAAGTGTAAGCTCACTCGTCGTCCCAAGCGAGGGAAAGCGCGGACCGTGCGCGGTTAAGGAACCGGCGGAGGTCAAGGGTAGTCCGACTCAACTTCCGGACTCGGATCGAGTCACGGGACGGGTCACTCTCACTCTCACAGCGGTGACATGGACACACGGGCTAGTACCTACACTCTTGGCAGCGGCCTAAGACCGTATACTAGCTAAGCAATGTAACACCAAGGAGTTAAGACTTTACCTCCACGCACCCGGCGTGGCGAAGACAACCCCGGCCAATCACGGACTCCCGGTTAACACAATTTTTCAGAAATACAATAATTTGACCCACTCCACGCAGGGAGGTAATAGGTCACATGCGGGGCCCGGGAATCACGCTAATTGGGTTGACGGGCAGCATCTTGATGTCGCCCGGGGGTGCCGAACTTTGCGTTTTCGTGCTTTCCGAACGACGGGTTCTGCGGGCCCGTGGGGCCCACGGGTGGCGCTGGCCTCCGGATCTGCAGGAGTGGGTCCCACTGTGATGGGGACCCCTGGTGGCACGCCTCCACCGAAGGCGGTCGGCCGGGAACACCGATCGGTGGCCGAACAACTCCGATCTCCAAGCTTGTGGAATGCTGCCCACGGATTTTTGCTTGCTGTTTTCAGGCGCGCGCTCCGGCGAAATCAACCGCTGCGATCAGCCCCGTCGCCGGAATGCGATGAAACTAGCGCCGTTGGAAAGAGGACTCCAAATCCTCCAACCTAGGGCCAGTGGATTCCTCTGAACCTGTGCGGACCTAGACCTTAACTAATTTTCAATTCTCTCCTACACCGTTCCAGAACTCTCAGTTCAGCACATCAGTTCCCTGTAAACGGCCATTGACCGCCTACTTACAGTGGGATTCAGACTTCGAGTTCTTCTTCAAAGTTGTAGATAATCAAACCATGAAGCTGGGACAATTTTTAGAATTAGATTTGGAGGTGGTTGTGATTTGATAGGATTTTTGGAGTGTCTGGTGGTCGGATCTAGGAACGGGTGGATAGAACTTCAGGTGGATCTGAGAACGATTTGTGGAAAATATGAAATGGACGAACTAGAAATTTAGAAAAATTGTGGATGAAGGGGTTGGTGGAAGGAAGATCCAGTAAAATTGGGCGAACCAAAAAAAAATCAAAAAGTGGACCTAAGACCTAAAACTCGGGGCGGAGATGAATTTGGACAGGCTACTGGCAGAACTGAAATGGAAGAGTGGACGAAAATCTAAAAATATGGAACGGGATCTGAATGACAAACCAATTTTTTTGGGACATCCTTCACCTATGGAACCTCCAGTAAAATCCCCAGGTCGATCAGAGCTCATGGCTGAGTTGGAAATTTCGTGGAAATTGCTGTGGTACTGCGCGGGCAGAACTTTGTTGAAGGCGATGGCGGTGCGGTGGCGGCTCGTGGCGGCGGCGGCGATCGTCGGAACTGATACAAGAGGCTTCACACCTCAGAATGGAAGCCTTCACAGCAACCAAGGGGGAGAGGGAGGAGAGAGGAGGGGGGCGCACCAGCCCTTGCTCTTCAATTTTGTTGGATTCAAATGGCATTAATTCACTAAAAGGAGAAAATACAACTTATATATGTTACATATCACATCTCTTATCCACCATTGGATCTAGGGGAAGGGGATGGAGGGTGGGGATGAGATGTGAACATCACACAAAAAAAATACATAAAAAAACAAAAGGGGGGGCGGCCCTTGGACTTTGAATGGCAAGATGTGGAAGGTTGAAATGGTAGGTGGGGTAGGTGGCCTCCATATGGACTTTTTAAGCCATTTGTCCCCCATGTGTTTTTTACCATTCAAACTTCTAGATATTCCCATGTGGCATGTTGACTGGCCCCACGTGGGACCCTAGGCTGAGGTGGCCCAATGTGGTGGGGCCCGGGGGGCCCGTGGGGCCCACGGGGTCAGAAATGCTCATAAGCCCCTATTACACTCAAAATGGCAAACCGAATGCAACGAAATAAATACAAATTACACACACATAAAGTCTAGCTAAATATAATAAATGGGGAGGCTCCAGGCAGAGTCTCCAGGCTGTCTCCGAGCCAGATGGACGCTGAGGTGGCTCATGTCGTGCTCCGTGTGCGGTACCGGTGGCTCGGCGTATCGTGCCGATCAACTGCTCGGGTGTCCGCACCAGAAATGCTATATTATTGGCCATACTTTACTGTTATATGCATGGAAGTAGCTTAATTTATACCTGAAGATGCGATCGAGCACTGATTGTGTTCAAGGGCTCTATGCTAGTCCCCTCAGCTGATTGCCGGAAACATACTATTTTATAAACCATGGGATATGATGCTACTAGCGTCGCATTGCGCTGGGAGTACTTGTTTTATAAATAAGTGAAGATCCACGATACAAAGTGACATGACTTGACATTCTTGATTGTTATTCCACAGAAATTCACGAACTATGTACTCAAAAGAGACTAGCGCGATGAATATGTGGCACTGATCGTACATTCTTGTTACATGCTTGATTGAAAAGGCCAGATATCATGTTACATTCTTGCTAGCTCATTCTTGAACATTCTATCTCACATGATTATCTTGTTACTTTGGTTCTATCGCAGGATTGATTCGCATTGCATGATTTTATCTAATTCTCTAGAGCTAAAATGCTAATCACTTTAATAGTGCCTTCATGTTGATGCGAAGATACCTGCTGGGCAAGTGTGCTCATGACCTATTGTTCAATGATTTTCAGGAGATGGAAGTAGTTCGCATTCGGATTCGGGTGATTCGAGCAGCGGGTCCGAGAGTGATTAAGAGTTGTCATGATAAGAGTGAAGACCTAGGAAGTCTAAAATGTTTAGATGGAGTCAATATAATTTTTTTTATTTCTTGAGTCAATTAGTGAAGAAGTCAAAGTATGTATTTTTGAATATTAATTGATTATGGAATAAAGTTGAGGTTTGATCACATCTTGTGCAATTGCATCTATTTATGTGATTGTCTCGCGCTCTGAATGTTCTTGCTTGCAAGAGGCTTACCATGCCGGCTGTTCGTGCTCCCCGAGCAAGTCTTCCGCTGTAAATAGAGGCTCGGGACGTGACAGTTAAGTTGGTATCAAAGCCTATGTCTCAGGACTTAAGGTAAAAGAGTCATAGGATACGTCCAAGGTTTAAGGACCCATACCGATGAACTGAGAGAGAAAATTCATACCCATGTGAGGATTGGGTAGAGCCTGGTTTAAGATAAACTAACTAGCTTTAATGTTTATTATACTTATTTCAAATTTCATGAGAAATAACAAATGGTTATTTTCTCTCAGGTACCATATTTCACACGTGGCTCATCGTGTAGATTGGGACGGTATGCAACAAACTGTTGCCGGCCTCACCCAGGCACTGCAGACCATAGCACAGGGCGGTGCAGGGGTAAGGGCTGGAGACCTGCATCGGAATTTTCGGAGTCTAAACCCTCCGCGTTTCTATGGATCCTCAAATCCGGATGAAGTAGAAAATTGGATAGATGAGATGAACAGAATCTTTGATGTGATTCAATGCACAGATCAAGAGAAGGTTCGTTTAGCGATATTCCAATTAAATAAAGACGCCCGTACATGGTGGAAGACGATTCCGGCACCACCAGCCGACGCACCACACACTTGGAATGGTTTTCTCACACTGTTCCGTGCTAAGTATTTTTCTGAACACGTAAAGGAAAGAAAGGCCTTGGAATTCGCCTCCCTTCGTCAAGGGATGATGTCAGTTGCGGAGTACGAATTACAATTCTCAAGGTTAGCACCGTACGCAACACATCTTATTAGCACTGAATTATTAAAAGCAAACCGATTCATGGACGGGTTACGTCCCGATTTTATCCAACAACTGGGGACTCAAAATATCCGCACTTATGCAAAGATGGTCCAACGGGCCTATCTATGCGAGAGGACCTTAGAGAAGGTCGAGAAGCTGAAGGGAAAGGGAGAAGGATCGGGTCGACAATCTGATCGGCATTACAAGAAAGAAAAGTTTAGTATCACGGAATCTCACAAAAGCCGTGATAGAAAGAAAAGATCGAGAAACGGGAATGGTAGCAGTTCCCAAAAGAATAATAAGAAGGTTAAGGAAGAGCAAGTTGCCTCGGCATGCACATTTTGTGAAAAATTCGGCCACTCGGCTGAAGAATGTTGGAAGCACCTAGGAGCTTGTTTACGTTGCGGGAGTAGGGAGCATCGCGTACCAAATTGCCCCCTTTTTAAAGAACAATCAAACGATGGAGGACGAAGGAGGCAGACTCGCCTCAATGCTGTCATAGGGGAGGATGAAGTGCCCAGAGATGACGGGCTTATGGAAGGTACTCTTCAAATCTGTTCTCGTCCTGCATTCGTGCTATTTGATACTGGTGCTTCTCATTCCTTTATCTCTACTACCTTTGCAAAAACCTTGCCAATTACCTCGGTTCCCCAACCTTCGGATCTTGCTATAACTACCCCTTTAGGGCCTGGGACTAAGCTTACTAAGCATTATCCTGATTGTGAAGTAGTGGTTGAAGGACATAATCTTCCCGCGAACTTAATATGCCTGGATATGAAGGGTTATGATGCCATTCTAGGGGTCGATTAGCTTGTTAACCACGATGCTTATATAAACTATCGAAATAGGATTATATCCTTTCGCAAGCCTGGACTTCCAAGATTTTCTTTTCTTGGCATCAAATACAAGAAGCATCCTACCATAATATCTTCTCTTCACGCTTGCAAACTTATCTCGCAAAGATGTGAAGCTTTTCTTGCTTCAGTCATTGTTACAGAATCTAAGGAAATTGTCCTTGCAAACATTCCTATCGCAAATGAATTTCCAGACGTGTTCCCATCCGAACTACCTAGTTTACCGCCCGAAAGGGAAGTAAACTTTACCATTGAACTCATTCCTGGTGCAGCAATTGTTGGGTTCGCTGCGCTCTCTCTCTTTATCCTTAGTGATGGTTTTGATGATAACAATATATTGTATGCAAGAGTATTGTGAAAATGCTAGAAAACATTTTAGTCATTCTAGAGCCTAATGCTGATTTCTTGTCTTGTAGGAGGTATGTACAATTTACTTTGTGATGCGGGACGGACACGGGAGACGACACTATACAGTGCCACCCTCGGACTCTAAATGAAGACGCGACCAGCAATACACACCAGGGAGACGCTAAGCCCGACACTACGAGCTCCTAGTGGCAAACGTCGCTAACAGAAGTACAAGCTCACTCGGCGTCCCATGCGAGGGAAAGCGTGGATCGTGCGCGGTTAAGGAACCGGCAGAGTTCAAGATAGTCAGACTCACTTCCGGACTTGGATCGAGTCGCGGGACGGGTCACTCTCACGCTCACAGCGGTGACATGGACACACGGGCTAGGAACCTACACTCTCGGCAGCGGCCTAAGACCGTATACTAGCTAAGCAATGTAACGCCAAGAAGTTAAGACATTTACCTCCACGCACCTGGCGTGGCGAAGACACCCCGGCTGACTTACGGACCCCCGGTTAACATAATTCACAGCGGTACAAAAGGATTCGACCCACTCCACGCAGGGAGGTAAAAGGTCACATGTGGGCCCCGGGGATCACGCAAATCAGGTTGACAGGCAGCATCTTGATGTCGACTCGACGCGCCGAACTCCGCGTTTTCGTGCTTCCCGAACGGCGGGTTCTGCGGGCCCGTGGGGCCCACGGATGGCGCTGTCCTCCGGATCTGCGGAGGTGGGTCCCACTATGATGGAGACCCCTGGTGGCTCGCCTCCACGGACGGCGGTCGGCCGGAGACACCGATTGGTGGCCGGTCGGGTCCGATCTTCAAGTTGTGGAATGGCTGCCCACGGATTTCAGTTCTGTTTTCCCTGCGCGCGCTCCGGCGAAAACAGCCGCTGCGGTCGATCCCGACGTCGGATCGGGACGCATGAGCTATCGTTGAAAAGCTCTCTTCAAATGCTTCAATCTAGACTCAGAGAGATCTGATGGATCTAGCCGGATCTAGACTTTAATGAATTTACAAATCCCTGTTGTACAGTAACCGAGACATCAGATTTACAGGGTACTTGTCTGAGAACCACCGTTGACCACCTACTTGCCGTAGTAATCAGACTTCGAGCTCTTCTTCAACATTGTAGATAATCAAACCACGAAGCTGGGACAATTTTTAGAATTGGATTTGGAGGTGGTGGTGATTTGATAGAATTTTTGGAGTGTCTGGTGGTCGGATCTGGGAACTGGGGAACAGAACTGTAGCTAGGACTGAGAACGAATTTTAGAAAATATGAAATGGACGAACCAAAAATTAAAAAAAATGGTGGATGAAGGGATGGATGCAACGAACACCCAGTTAAATTGGGCGAACCAAAGAAAATCAAAAAAAGGACCTAAGACTTAAAACTCATGGCGGATGGGAACCTAGACAGAATTTTGGCAGAACCAAAGTGGAAGGGTGGACGAAAATCAAAAATTGTGAAACGGGATCTGAATGACAAACCAAATTTTATGGGGTATCCTTGACACCTCTGGGACCTCCAGTAAAATTCCTAGGTCGATCTGAGCTCGTGGTTGATGGCTGAATTTCGTGGAGGCTGCTGTGGTACTGCGCGGGCAGAACTCCGATGAAGGCGATGGCGGTGCGGTGGCGGCTCGTGGCGGCGGCGGCGATGACCGGAACTGATAGGGGAGGAGTCACACCTCCAGAGGCAACCTTCACAGCTGCAAGGGGGGAGAGAGGGGCGCACCAAGCTGGAGCTCCAAGGATTTTTCTTCCAAATGAATGCATTAATTCACTAAAATGGAAAATACAAGTTTAAATACCTTACATCTCACATCCATCCACAACCATTGGATCTAGGGGATGGGGATGGAGGGTGGGGATGAGATGTGAACATCACATAAAAAAAATACATAAAAAAATAAAAGGGGGGGGGGGGCGGCCCTTGGACCAAGGAGGGAGGGTTGAATGGTGGGTGGGGGTAGGTGGCCTCCCATTTGAACTTTTCAAGTCCATTGTCCCCCATGTGTCCAATTACAAGTCAATATTCTAGATGCTCCCATGTGGCATGTTGACTGGCCCCACGTGGGACCCTAGGCTGAGGTGGCCCAATGTGGTGGGGCCCGGGGGGCCCGTGGGGCCCACGAGGTCCGAAATGCTCGTAAGCCCCTATTACACTCAAAATGGCAAACCAAATGCAACGAAATAAATACAAATTACACACACATAAAGTCTAGCTAAATATAATAAATGGGGAGGCTCAAGGCGGAGTCTCCAGGCTGTCTCCGAGCCAGATGGATGCTGAGGTGGCTCGTGTCGTGCTCCGTGTGCGGTACCGGTGGCTCGGTGTGTCGTGCCGATCAACAGCTCGGGTGTCCGCACCAATTCTCCCCGGGTGGGAGAAACTCGACCCTGTCGAGTAAGGGTCTGCATCGCTCCTGTATCGCTCCAAAAGGTCCGGATCAATCTGCTGCAACTCACCATGTGTGATCCATGTGTCCTCAGTAGCGGGCCGTCCTCTCCATCGCACTAGGTAGCGCGGGTAAGATCCACTCCTGGTAACCGTCACTTGCTCGTCCAGTATACGATCTATATGCTCACGCTGCCGTGAAAAAGGGGCTGGAGGTGGAAGTGGACACTCAGGTGTGGGATCACTCTCAAGGGGAGGAGATGGCTCAAAAGGCTCACTAGGGATCACCGCTGGGTCCCTATATGCAACAAGATCCGATACATTGAAGGTAGAGCTTATACCATATTCCTCGGGCAAGTCCACAACGTACGCATTGGATCCAACGCGTTTCAACACTCTGAATGGACCGGCTCCGCGAGCTTGCAACTTCTTAACGGTTCCAGAGGGAAACCGTTCAGGTCTTACCCTGATCATGACGTATTCGCCCTCGTGGAACTCTCGGTGGTGTCGGTGGGCATCGGCTAACTCCTTGTACCGTGCATTGCTGGCCTCAATGTGACGACGGATGTCGTCATGCAAACTCCTAACATGCCTAGCAAACGACTCGGCTGACTCCGACACTCTAGCATGGATAGGCATGGGGACAAGGTCAACGGGTTTCCTAGGTCTACGACCTGTGACAATTTCAAATGGACTCATGCCGGTAGACCTATTCACCGAATCATTGTATGCAAACTCAGCCATGGGTAAAATGAGATCCCAATCCCCAATGCGGTCCCTAACAAGACATCTCAAAAGATCACCCAGACTCCTATTGACCACCTCGGTCTGACCATCTGTCTGGGGATGGTATGCAGTGGAAAACTTGAGGTGCGTACCTATCATATGCCATAGTGTCTTCCAAAAATAAGAAGTGAACCTAACATCACGGTCAGACACTATAGTGCGAGGCAACCCGAACTTGCACACCACATGAGTAAGGAATAGGCGGGCTACCCTAGAAGCATCCGAAGTCTTAGAGCAAGGGATAAAGAGGGCCATCTTCGAGAAACGGTCAACCACCACATAGACCGAATCATGCTTCCTGGAGGTACGTGGCAATCCCAAAACAAAATCCATGCTGACATCCTGCCACGGGGCATCAGGCACGGGGAGAGGCGTATAAAGGCCCGAGCTTTGCTTCTTCATTTTGGCCGTAGCACATGTACGGCACTGAGCCACGATGTTAGCAACATCGCGCTTCAAGCTCGGCCAATAAAATCGATGCTCCACTGCCTCAATAGTCTTGTTCCGACCAAAGTGGCCGGCTAGACCTCCCGCATGTAGTTCCCACACTAGGAAATCTCGAACCGAAGTTCGGGGAACACATAGCCTGCTACCTCGAAAGAGGTAACCCTCCTGAAGCACATAATCATCATGGTCTCTCGAGGGCCCGGCCTGGAGAGTAGTAAAAATCTGACCGAAGTCAGGACAATCAACATAGGCCTCCTTCATCTTCTCTAGCCCTATGACCTCGGCACTCATGGTGGTAAGAAGACATGCTCGCCGACTCAAGGCATCGGCCACCTTGTTCTCCACTCCAGCCTTATGTTTTAGCACAAAGGTGAACTGCTGGAGATACTCAACCCAACGACTATGACGCGAATTCAGCTTCTTTTGGGAATGGAGGTACCTCAAAGCCTCATGATCGGAGTATAAGACAAACTCCTGATGTAATAGGTAATGCCTCCAATGCCTAAGAGCCTGAACAACTGCGTAAAACTCTTTATCATATGTGGAATATCGCAGTTTCGCATCATTCAGCTTCTCACTGAAATATGCGATCGGGTGGGACTCCTGACTCAAAACTCCTCCTATCCCAACACCCGACGCATCACAACAGACCTCAAACACCTTCGAGAAATCAGGCAGTCGAAGGATAGGTGTCTGGGTCATGCGCTCCTTGATGTCCCTGAAGGCAGCAGATGCGGCCTTCGTCCATACAAATGTGCCCTTACAGATGAAATCCGTGATCGGGGCAGTGACGGAGCTAAATCCGCGGATGAAGCGACGATAGAACGTCGCAAGGCCATGAAAGCTGCGGACATCATGAACCGTACGGGGTTCCGGCCACTCAACAATGGCCCGGACCTTCTCCGGATCGGCGGAGACCCCAGTACTAGACACAATGAAACCCAAGAAGGTAAGCTGAGATGTCATGAAAGCACACTTCTGTGGGTTCGCAAACAACTGCTCTCGCCGAAGAAGTATACAGACCTGCCGAAGGTGGTCTAAGTGGTCCCCTGTGGTGCGGCTATAGATAAGGATATCATCAAAATACACCACTACAAAGACTCCAATGAAAGGTCGAAGGACCTGAGTCATGAGCCGCATGAAAGTGCTAGGGGCATTGGTCAACCCAAAAGGCATGACCAACCACTCATATAGACCGTCCTTGGTCTTAAATGCGGTCTTCCACTCATCACCTGGCCTAATCCTCACCTGATGATAGCCACTCTTAAGATCGATCTTCGAAAAGATAGTGGCACCTGCCATCATGTCCAGCATGTCATCAAGGCGGGGAATAGGGAACCTGTACTTCACGGTGATTTTGTTGATGGCACGACTATCAATGCACATTCTCCACGTGCCATCCTTCTTCGGGGCGAGTAATGCGGGTACAGCACATGGACTCATGCTGTCCCGGACAGATCCTCTCTGCACAAGCTCATCGACCTGCCGTTTAAGCTCGGCATGCTCCGTGGGGCTCATTCGATAATGAGGAAGATTGGGCAAAGAAGAGCCCGGAACAAGGTCGATGGCATGCTGAATATCCCGCATAGGTGGGAGTCCCTCGGGAAGCTCATCGGGGAATACATCAGCATACTCCTGCAGAATGGGAACAACCTCGGGTGGGAGCTCACCCTCGGAGTCCCGCTCCACCTCTCGGACCGTAATGGCAAACACCGGACAGCCCTGACTAAGCTCCTGCTCCATTTCCCGGGAGCTAATCATCATCAATCTCCTCGTCGAGGGCTCTCCTGGGCCAGAGGTAACGGTCATAGCCCGAGCTGGGGATGGGGTACTTGGCCCGGGAACGGAAGGCTTCGGAGTACTAGGGCCAGTAGGACCCCTAACAGACGGGCTCCTGGGCCGAACGGGTTGGAGGGTGACCCGCTGGCCATCGTGGTCGAAGGTACAGGTGTTCGACCGACCATGGAGTGTGGCATCTCGGTCGAATAACCACGGCCTACCAAGAATGATACTTCCCACTTCCATGGGAAGAACATCACACCAGATCTCGTCACGGTAGGAGTGGAGCTGCAGCGGGACCAAGCACCGCAGCCTGACCGAAATGGAAGTGGTATCCACCCATGATACCTGGTAGGGGCAAGGGTGGTCTACGGGTGTGAGACCAAGACGAGTGACAGCGTTCGTGGAGATTGCATTGATACAACTCCCGCTATCGATGACCACCTTGCAAATTTGCTTTCCCAGCCTACAGAATACATGAAGGATAGTGGTCCGACGCCAGTCATCACTGACCTGTGGCTGGGTGAGGATACATCTGACGACCCCCACATGGGTATCGTCTAACTGCTGGGCATCCTGGGCCTCACCTCCCATCTCATAGTACTCGTCAGCTAGCTCTTCATCTGCCTCATAGCTGACTAACTCTAGGCCCGCAGGGGTGGTATCCTCGGCCTGTGTGTCCCCAATGTGAAGAGATGGGCGAGTGGGACACTGGTTGGCGAAATGGCCAAACCCATTGCAGCGATAACACTGCTGCCGTGATCCACTAGGCTCCCCAATCATAGGTCCTTTACCTTTATCCTCCCGACGGATAGGAGGCGTAGGCAACAAAGGACGTGCAGGTGGTGCGGGTGCCGGTGGACGGGCTATGGGTGGGGCCGTAAGATGCTGGGGACGAGGAAGGTCCCTCGGGGGTGGAGGGCGAGGCCTAGGAGCAAAGGGCTCGTGGCGAGCGGGCTCCTGAGGTCGAGCCATGGGGGCCCTCGGATATGTGCCAGATGAGCCACGGGACTCGACACTACGAAGGGGAAAGGAGCCCAACCGATGGGGTGACTCGAACTCGGCCTCGAACTGCTCCAATTCGAGAGCAATCTGATATGCCTGCTCCAAAGTGGTGGCATTGCGGCGAAAGAGTTCATATTGATAATTAGGCCGCAAACCTCTCCGAAAGCGGGATATCGTCATGGTGCTCTCTTCCGTGACCCCGCACCGCAAATAATACTCATCGAACTCGGCGGTGTACTCGGTCACGGATCGGTTCCCTTGGGAGATGCTTTGCCACTTGTCTATAAGACGTTGGCGATATGAGGCAGGAAGGTACTTCTCCCTCAATTTGAGTTTCATATCATCCCAGGTACCGATTTGGGGTTGACGTCGCTGGTTGAGCAGGCTCTCCACATTGATCCAATAAGTTTGGGCCTGCCCTTGCAGCTTCATCTTCGCATATCGGACTCTTCGGTGGTCCGTCATCTCAAACCACTCGAAGTACCGGTCCATACCGGCCTCCCAATCTAGATACACCCTAGGGTCCAAGGACCCGCTAAAAGTGGGAGGGTCCGCACGCACACCCCTAAGAATGCGGTCGTCATCCTCGTCATCACGATTCCGTCGTTGATGACGACGACCGTTACCCCCGTGATCATTGTCGGAGGCATAATCATCCACTATAGGCGCCTGTTGCCTCCCGACATCCTCTACCTGAGCCCTTGGCACAGCGGGTTGCTGCACCGGCTCTTGTTGGCCGTTCGTCGGCGCGGGTTGCGCCGCTACTAGGCCCCTCTCTAGGACGGCAATTCTCCCAACAAGGCCTTGAATGGACTGCTCCGAAACCCCGGCCCGATCCTCGAGGACCTTCATCCTCCCTTCTAGACGCGTCCCTATGCCATCCATACGCGTACTAAGACCATCCATACGCGTGTCTAAACGATCCATGATGGCCCGGAACATCTCGGCCGTGGAAGACTCATCGGAACTACGGGCTCGGGAGTCCGCCATAGGTGGTGGTGGCGAGTATTGGGTGCCTCGATGGGTGGGCATGCAAAGACGTACGGACTAGGTGACAACGACCGACTAATGCAAACACACTAAATGATACACTTAGACCTAATTGCAATTTGAAAACACTCCTTTTTGGTATTTTGAAAGAATGCAATTTAAAACACTTTTTTTTTTGTTTTGAAAAGAATGAGACTCGACTACACCCTAGACACGGCCAAGACTCGGTACGCGGCGGAGGTAATCGACCCGAAGGTCACTCGCGCAAGTGTGTGGTCTTCCCGGTAGGCGAAGCCTAACGGTCGGACAACACCTTTGGATATACCGAGTGAAGGTGTGTGTGGGGTAACCTTAGACTATGCAAGACTTATGCAACGACTACCCTAGACTCGACTTGCTCTGATACCAAACTGATGCGGGACGGACACGGGAGACGACACTATACAGTGCCACCCTCGGACTCTAAATGAAGACGCGACCAGCAATACACACCAGGGAGACGCTAAGCCCGACACTACGAGCTCCTAGTGGCAAACGTCGCTAACAGAAGTACAAGCTCACTCGGCGTCCCATGCGAGGGAAAGCGTGGATCGTGCGCGGTTAAGGAACCGGCAGAGTTCAAGGTAGTCAGACTCACTTCCGGACTCGGATCGAGTCGCGGGACGGGTCACTCTCACGCTCACAGCGGTGACATGGACACACGGGCTAGGAACCTACACTCTCGGCAGCGGCCTAAGACCGTATACTAGCTAAGCAATGTAACGCCAAGAAGTTAAGACATTTACCTCAACGCACCTGGCGTGGCGAAGACACCCCGGCTGACTTACGGACCCCCGGTTAACATAATTCATAGCGGTACAAAAGGATTCGACCCACTCCACGCAGGGAGGTAAAAGGTCACATGTGGGCCCCGGGGATCACGCAAATCAGGTTGACAGGCAGCATCTTGATGTCGACTCGACGCGCCGAACTCCGCGTTTTCGTGCTTCCCGAACGGCGGGTTCTGCGGGCCCGTGGGGCCCACGGATGGCGCTGTCCTCCGGATCTGCGGAGGTGGGTCCCACTATGATGGAGACCCCTGGTGGCGCGCCTCCACGGACGGCGGTCGGCCGGAGACACCGATTGGTGGCCGGTCGGGTCCGATCTTCAAGTTGTGGAATGGCTGCCCACGGATTTCAGTTCTGTTTTCCCTGCGCGCGCTCCGGCGAAAACAGCCGCTGCGGTCGATCCCGACGTCGGATCGGGACACATGAGCTATCGTTGGAAAGCTCTCTTCAAATGCTTCAATCTAGACTCAGAGAGATCTGATGGATCTAGCCGGATCTAGACTTTAATGAATTTACAAATCCCTGTTGTACAGTAACCAAGACATCAGATTTACAGGGTACTTGTCTGAGAACCACCGTTGACCGCCTACTTGCCGTAGGAATCAGACTTCGAGCTCTTCTTTAACATTGTAGATAATCAAACCACGAAGCTGGGAAAATTTTTAGAATTGGATTTGGAGGTGGTGGTGATTTGATAGTATTTTTGGAGTGTCTGGTGGTCGGATCTGGGAACTGGGGAACAAAACTGTAGCTAGGACTGAGAATGAATTTTAGAAAATATGAAATGGACGAACCAAAAATTAAAAAAAATGGTGGATGAAGGGATGGATGCAAGGAACAGCCAGTTAAATTGGGCGAACCAAAGAAAATCAAAACAAGGACCTAAGACTTAAAACTCATGGTGGATGGGAACCTAGACAGAATTTTGGCAGAACCAAAGTGGAAGGGTGGACGAAAATCAAAAATTGTGAAACGGGATCTGAATGACAAACCAAATTTTATGGGGTATCCTTGACACCTCTGGGACCTCCAGTAAAATTCCTAGGTCGATCTGACCTCGTGGTTGATAACTGAATTTCGTGGAGGCTGCTGTGGTACTGCGCGGGCAGAACTCCAATGAAGGCGATGGCGGTGCGGCGGCGGCTCGTGGCGGCGGCGGCGATGACCGGAACTGATAGGGGAGGAGTCACACCTCCAGAGGCAACCTTCACAGCTGCAAGGGGGGAGAGAGGGGCGCACCAAGCTGGAGCTCCAAGGATTTTTCTTCCAAATGAATGCATTAATTCACTAAAATGGAAAATACAAGTTTAAATACCTTACATCTCACATCCATCCACAACCATTGGATCTAGGGGATGGGGATGGAGGGTGGGGATGAGATGTGAACATCACACAAAAAAAAATACATAAAAAAATAAAAGGGGGGGGGGGCGGCCCTTGGACCAAGGAGGGAGGGTTGAATGGTGGGTGGGGGTAGGTGGCCTCCCATTTGGACTTTTCAAGTCCATTGTCCCCCATGTGTCCAATTACAAGTCAATGTTCTAGATGCTCCCATGTGGCATGTTGACTGGCCCCACGTGGGACCCTAGGCTGAGGTGGCCCAATGTGGTGGGGCCCGGGGGGCCCGTGGGGCCCACGGGGTCCGAAATGCTCGTAAGCCCCTATTACACTCAAAATGGCAAACCGAATGCAACGAAATAAATACAAATTACACACACATAAAGTCTAGCTAAATATAATAAATGGGGAGGCTCAAGGCGGAGTCTCCAGGCTGTCTCCGAGCCAGATGGATGCTGAGGTGGCTCGTGTCGTGCTCCGTGTGCGGTACCGGTGGCTCGGTGTGTCGTGCCGATCAACAGCTCGGGTGTCCGCACCACTTTGTGGAATCAACCTAAAAGTGCCTAAATGAAATGTGGAGATGACCTCATCTCTCAGGGAGTCGACTCGCTCCTCATGGCATTGATCTGTGTTTCATTTGTTCAGCTTTGAGCATTGTTTATGAATGGTTTGAATTTTGAATGAGAAATTGGTTTCCATATTGTTTTATATGATGAGATTAAGTCATGGAAATCCATGTCTCTAAGTGCCTTTGAATGAAGTTTAATGATCTTTACATTAGCTGGTTTTGTATTGAAGTCAGCTGCCTAGTTTTGGAATGAACTTGCACTCATGAGTGGCTTGCTTGAATTCTATTTTGAAATGGATTGCTTGAATCATTTTCAATTTGAGAGGCCTATCAATGATTTCACATTCTTGGTTTTTTGAACCTTGTTGTCAATGGAGTGTGAGAGTTTCATCTACCTTGGGTTGCAATTGTAGCTCATGTGTGAATTTATACTGCAGGTTGATTGAGATGGTTAAGTGTACAAAAATGGTTTGAAAATGATTTCTTCAAATGCATGTGAGGTTTGACAGAAATTTAACATGAAAATCTGGGTTTCCATGTGTTCTCATGCATGTTACTTCTATATGGCTTGAGGTAGTACCTTGATCATTTTGTATCCCATTCTCCTTATTGAAACCAAGATTGAATGATGGTTGTGTTATTATCTTGATTGACTAGCTTCCATATTTTCACAAGGCTAATCATTCCTAGAACTCATATTGATCATGGCTATTGATGTATTTGTGTTGAAGCATGAGTGGTTGTTGGTACAAAGTGGAGATTTGAGTTTGCTCTCAATTCATCTAATTCATGTTGGCTTGATTAAATTGTATTTGAAATGTGAACCTGTGAAAAATATGGTTAAATGGTTTTCATACTCTTGTTGAATGCATGGCTAGTTGGTCTTGAACTTTGGATTGAGAATATTGAGCGAGTTCGTGTGTTCATGTATAATCTTCATAGTTCTTCCATGGTTTTTGGTTAGCATGCAAACCAATTGATTTAACTTGTTATTCATCATATAAATTCATGTATGAATATTTTAATTTATTGGGTTGCATGTTTAGATCATTGGGAATGGTTTAGAAACAGTTTTATCATGTTCCTAGGCGAATGGGTCGACCCCCCCACTCAATGGGTCGACCCCTGGGCAAGAAAAAGCCTAAACAACATGCTGTCTGAAAGTGGGTCGACCCCCCTCACAAAGTGGGTCGACCCCCCTGTAAATTTCTGCAAAAAACTGTTTCTGTCTGCCAAGTGGGTCGACCCCCCTATGAAAGTGGGTCGACCCCCCCAGATTCGCAGGTTCGCGCGTGAATTCGGTAAGTCACCGAAACCCTATGAAAACACATCCAAATGGGCTGAAAATTTACCCACATGCCCTTGGCTTAGTAATGAACATGTTATGGTGGTTTTTTTAGGGTTTTGCAAGGGCAATATGGTCTTTTCATCATTCTATCATGGGGCTATATATATGTTGCGAATTTGGAAGAAATGAAAAGAAGCTCTAATTTTCTCTATCTATTTTTGCAGGGAAAGAAGAGAAAGGGTGGCCAGAGCTAAGGAGAGGTTGAATAGAGCAAGGATTCAAGATCTTCATCCATTCTCAAGCCTCCAATGCCAGATCCGTGACCGGTTCTTTAAGGAGAAAGCACCGGTGGCTCGATTTACCTCGAGTTTCTTCTTCCTCTCGTGTGGAACCAACGAAGCATCTTCTATCGGCCTCCAACCTAAGAGAAGACATTTTTGATCTTGTTTCTCTTGATGATTCATGTCTATGTTCATTTCTATGAGTGCTTCATAGTCAATCTTCATCTAAATACTTCTGTGGGGATTCATTGTATATCTTGTTATTTTATCAAACTCGGAATATCAAAGTGTGTGTGCGGAGCTTCGTCTCCGTGTGTTGGGTTTCACTGTGGGGAAAGTTTCCTCATGGTTGGTTATGTGTAGACGGAGCTGCGTCTCTGTGTGGATTTAGTGTCCGGGGCGTGTTCCCCGATTCTGTGTGTGGTTGTGTGCTGCGGTAGCAGCGTGTTGGGGATTTTCCCCGTGTGTGGATATTGCTGCGGAAGCAGCGTGTGTGTGTGTGGTTGGGGTTCATCCCCGTGTTGCTACGAAAGTAGCGTGTAGTGAAGCCTCACCCGGTTGGGTGAGGGGTGGACGTAGGGAGCCCGTCGTGGTCCCGAACCACCTAAAAATCCTTGTGTCTCGTGTGAATGCCTGTGTGTTTGTCCCTTTCTTCTATCTCCATTCACAGGTTAATTTAATAGATTTTTACTCCCTACACCACTGCACACTGCTACTTCTGTTATCCGTGTTGGGCATATTTTTATCTAAGGGTTGCATAGTTATTACGAGTGAGATCGGAAAGATCGAGTGAATCTTTTAAATCTCATGTTTGTTCAGGCTAATCAAGTGGTTTGTTTTAATTCCATCGTGTTCAGTTTAGATTGTTTTTTAAATCCGCCATCTAGGTCAAGGGGACAATTCAACCCCCCTTCTTGTCCGCCATCTAGTCTGGGCCAACAATTGGTATCAGAGCCCAGTCTCTGATTTTTATTCAGCGGACCTCACGGTCTAGGAGAAACGATCTTTTTATGATGGCTAATCTGAACTCTGTTCCTGTCTTTGATAGTTTTAATTATATATCTTGGATTGGAAAATTTACTATTTGGATTTCTGGTATTGATCCAAAACTCATGAAATTAATCTCTCATGGTCCACATGTCTTACCCAAAAATGAACTAAGGTGGACTGATGAACATAGGAAAATGAATTCTGATAATCTTTTTGTTTTGAATGCTCTTAAAGCTGTAATTGACTCTAACAAATTTCCGTTTGTTCTTGATTGTAACTCGATCAAAGAAATCATGGATCAACTGATCAAGGTTCATGAAGGAGGGCTAGAAGATGCTTGCATGATGGCTAATAGTAAGGATGATCATTCAGGCCTAGAATCCAAGGAGGTATCTTCTGACTCAAATTATGATGATGAATTAAGTTTTGAAGAATTAATGGATGCCTATGATGAGTTGCTTGAAAGACATAAAACAATAAAATCTGAAAATCGAAAACTCAAAAAGAAAATTGAAAGGTCGTGTGTTGATAATTCTGCATGTGAAAAATGCATTGAGCATGAAAAATTAATTGAATCTCACATGCTTGTTGAAGAAGAACTCAAAAAAATTATTGCAAATCTGAAATCTGAAAACAAATCTCTACAGGATAAAATTTTAGAATTTCAACTCATTGAGAAAGATAATGAGAAGCTGAAAATATTGAACAACTCTCTGTCTGAAAAAGTCCTTTTGAAAAAAGGAAAAGTAAATCTGAATGTTGACAAGACAAATGAACTGGATGAACTTAGGAAGGAAATAGAAAGTTTCAAGAATTTGAATGACAAATTTGAAAACAATGAAATAATGGGTAGAATGGTTGGTCAAAATGCGAGTCTTCAAATGAATGAACTTGAACACACTTCTATGAACAAAAATTCATTTGAAAAACTCCAAAATGAAAATAGTGCTTTGTTGATTCAAATTTCATTGCTTGAGAGTAGATTGAAAAATCTTGAAAATCTTGAAAAAGGAAAAAGTGTAGTTGTTGCTGATGACTTTGAAAATGCTCATGCTTTGGAACAAGACATTGAAAGTCATAAAACTCTCAATGTCATTTTGAATGAAAAAATCACCTCATGTGAAAAAGAGATTGCTGATCTTGAAATGTACATTTTAACATTGGAAGAAGATATCAAAAATTTGAATGAATCCATGTTGTTGTGTGATAAGCAAAATGAAAAACAGAAAAAGGATGTTGATTGTTCTTGTATGCATGCAGAACCCTCATATAATAAACACAATCATGCTTCAAGAAAAAGAAGAAATGTTTCATGCTATTATTGTGAACAATATGGACATGACATGTATGATTATTCCTTGATGGAATTTGATGATAATGAAGCATTGAAGTCACAATTGAAAATTATTGATAAGCCTAACAATCTTGATAAACCAATGAAGAAAACCTTCAATGCTCATTGCTATTACTGTGGATTGCATGGACATGTTTTTGAAAATTGCTTCATTAAGAAAAATGATGATGAATGGTCTCTCAGAAAGAATTTTTCCTGTCATTACTGTGGTCAAAATGGACATGTGATGAATGATTGTCATGTAATGAAAAATGATGACAATTGGTTTTTAAAAGGAAAATCTTCTAATTGCTATTATTGTGGTGAGAATGGTCATTCAATGGATGATTGTTCCACCATGAGAAATGATGATGATTGGTTTGCTAGGAGATACAAGAATCCATCTGTTCATGTTAACACTAACCCCTCGGGACCCAAGATGGCTTGGGTACCCAAAACTCCAAAATGAGAATCTGTCTTGCAGGGGTGCCTTGAGGAGGAAGAACTAGATGACAAATAAAAACCCTTCAAGGCAAGAGAAATAATGAGCTCTTCTGATAATGAATTTGGTACATTTGCTATTTTTTGAATTATTCAACTCAGGTAAGAGGTTGAATTTTGTGAAATACATCGTGCTTCTAATTGCAACTTCACCTTAAGAATGACAGTTCATGCTTGCTAATTTCCATATTTCTGAATGGAAGTCAAATCCTTGGTTTTGATATTAATCTTGCTAAGGTCTTTTTGAAAAACTCTAAAAAAGTGAAATGTGAGGTTGAAGAAAAATCTTGAAATTAAAAAGATGCATTTCTGCGTCATTGATTTTCTCAACTTCTGAAATCATGAGATCTTGTGAGCTTCATGCCTAGATGAGGTGAACACTCTTTTCTACATATTTTTTAAATAACAATTTAGTTTTGAACGCTTTACACTGTGCATAGAGTCCTTCATACTCTTACTTACTTTTTGCAAATAACAACTCGCATGTGCATACATAGAACACATACTAAGCTTCATGATACTCATTGCACATATCATACACATCTTTGCACACTTGTGAATAGGAATAATTTCTTCAATCATCCTTTCAAGTTATATGCATACACATGCATATCATTGCATACTTCTGTGCTTGAATGCCATGATTATTCGATATATAAAATGGTGTTAGTGGAAGGTTGGATTATGTTCAGCCGGAAGCTTTCACTACGCATGAGGTGGTCTTCGGACCTACGTTCTCCGCCAAGTGCCGATAATCAATCCGCTTGAAGTCATTGGAATATCCTTGGTTGAATGCATGTATATACTTTATACAGCCATTTTTTGACTTCTTCTATGACTCATCCTTTGCTAAATGAAATTGCATTGATTTAGACATGTTTGTTACATGACATATATTAAGGGGGAGATTTTTTATAATCGTGCATACATTTAGGGGGAGACATTACTATGATGAAACTAATTCATATCTTACATTCAAAACAACCACCCACACACAAATGCACCTTTTTAAGATAATGATTTAATTTAATAAGGATTACTATTTTCTACTCTACACTTTAGAGGGCTATTGAGTCTATACATGGAAATCACATATCTCATGAGGAAAAAGCTGTTTACCCCACCAAAAAGTCGTATAAGTGAAACGTGGATCCGAGTAGTCGGGAATCCCCCCTGAAAAGAAGGAGGAAACTCGCGCCGAAAGGAGAAACTATTCCATATGAAAATAAGTGTGATTTGCCACCGAGTAGCCGGGAAGTGTCCCTGAGACAAAGGATACAACTCGCGTCGAAAAGTGTCTCATCCACATCATAAAAAGTGACGAAACTGAGTAACCGGGAATTACCCCTGAAACAAAGGGCATGACTCGCGTCAAAAGGTTAGTCACATCATTTATAGTACTTTAAAGAAAAAATTTGGGGTCATACGTAGCTACCAATAGTCGAGCATTGTGTTGAAAGTGTATGGATGATAAGTACTTTGTAGTGTTCTTTAGAAAATCTGATTTTCCATATTGACTTGAACTTCATTGCTAAATCTTCACATTTGCACCTTGGGTTTGATTGTTTGAATGTTCCTTATGAATCTGTCGCTTATCATGGTTTATGCAGTACTTATTTATGTAAGCACGACCTTCTTAGTATTGTACATGCACATCATGCTCTATAATCGATTGCATAATCCTTACACCCGTCCCGAAGGGACTTGCATGAGTCTATATCTTATTATGCATGTTTAAATGCTTGAATGCTTGATTCAATTTGTTCATATCACCCTTCATCTTGATGCATCTTTAGCTTATACTTGCAAATAACATGTTAAATAACCCATTGTCAGCTGGTTTTTTTTCTTGACAATTGGGGAGAATAATGTGCTTTCAGCAAAACCTGTGCATAATTAGTCATACATTTAGCAAAAATTTCAAAAAATCAAGCATTTGCACTTATTTCACACATCTGCTTATTGCACTACAAATTCCACATTCTTGCTTGGGTTCGTACACCGTTGGCTTTACATATCCGTCTACTTCTTTTTTTTTTTTTCACTCTCTCATTTGTTCACCTTACCCCCCCACTTTTTGATAATGCCAAAGGGGGAGAGAGTTTTGGATGTTTAAATGGTAACACTATTTTGTCATCATCAAAAAGGGGGAGATTGTTGGGTTCGCTGCGCTCTCTCTCTTTGTCCTTAGTGATGGTTTTGATGATAACAATATATTGTATGCAAGAGTATTGTGAAAATGCTAGAAAACATTTTAGTCATTCTAGAGCCTAATGCTGATTTCTTGTCTTGTAGGAGGTATGTACAATTTGCTTTGTGGAATCAACCTAAAAGTGCCTAAATGAAATGTGGAGATGACCTCATCTCTCAGGGAGTCGACTCGCTCCTCATGGCATTGATCTGTGTTTCATTTGTTCAGCTTTGAGCATTGTTTATGAATGGTTTGAATTTTGAATGAGAAATTGGTTTCCATATTGTTTTATATGATGAGATTAAGTCATGGAAATCCATGTCTCTAAGTGCCTTTGAATGAAGTTTAATGATCTTTACATTAGCTGGTTTTGTATTGAAGTCAGCTGCCTAGTTTTGGAATGAACTTGCACTCATGAGTGGCTTGCTTGAATTCTATTTTGAAATGGATTGCTTGAATCATTTTCAATTTGAGAGGCCTATCAATGATTTCACATTCTTGGTTTTTTGAACCTTGTTGTCAATGGAGTGTGAGAGTTTCATCTACCTTGGGTTGCAATTGTAGCTCATGTGTGAATTTATACTGCAGGTTGATTGAGATGGTTAAGTGTACAAAAATGGTTTGAAAATGATTTCTTCAAATGCATGTGAGGTTTGACAGAAATTTAACATGAAAATCTGGGTTTCCATGTGTTCTCATGCATGTTACTTCTATATGGCTTGAGGTAGTACCTTGATCATTTTGTATCCCATTCTCCTTATTGAAACCAAGATTGAATGATGGTTGTGTTATTATCTTGATTGACTAGCTTCCATATTTTCACAAGGCTAATCATTCCTAGAACTCATATTGATCATGGCTATTGATGTATTTGTGTTGAAGCATGAGTGGTTGTTGGTACAAAGTGGAGATTTGAGTTTGCTCTCAATTCATCTAATTCATGTTGGCTTGATTAAATTGTATTTGAAATGTGAACCTGTGAAAAATATGGTTAAATGGTTTTCATACTCTTGTTGAATGCATGGCTAGTTGGTCTTGAACTTTGGATTGAGAATATTGAGCGAGTTCGTGTGTTCATGTATAATCTTCATAGTTCTTCCATGGTTTTTGGTTAGCATGCAAACCAATTGATTTAACTTGTTATTCATCATATAAATTCATGTATGAATATTTTAATTTATTGGGTTGCATGTTTAGATCATTGGGAATGGTTTAGAAACAGTTTTATCATGTTCCTAGGCGAATGGGTCGACCCCCCCACTCAATGGGTCGACCCCTGGGCAAGAAAAAGCCTAAACAACATGCTGTCTGAAAGTGGGTCGACCCCCCTCACAAAGTGGGTCGACCCCCCTGTAAATTTCTGCAAAAAACTGTTTCTGTCTGCCAAGTGGGTCGACCCCCCTATGAAAGTGGGTCGACCCCCCCAGATTCGCAGGTTCGCGCGTGAATTCGGTAAGTCACCGAAACCCTATGAAAACACATCCAAATGGGCTGAAAATTTACCCACATGCCCTTGGCTTAGTAATGAACATGTTATGGTGGTTTTGTTAGGGTTTTGCAAGGGCAATATGGTCTTTTCATCATTCTATCATGGGGCTATATATATGTTGCGAATTTGGAAGAAATGAAAAGAAGCTCTAATTTTCTCTATCTATTTTTGCAGGGAAAGAAGAGAAAGGGCGGCCAGAGCTAAGGAGAGGTTGAATAGAGCAAGGATTCAAGATCTTCATCCATTCTCAAGCCTCCAATGCCAGATCCGTGACCGGTTCTTTAAGGAGAAAGCACCGGTGGCTCGATTTACCTCGAGTTTCTTCTTCCTCTCGTGTGGAACCAACGAAGCATCTTCTATCGGCCTCCAACCTAAGAGAAGACATTTTTGATCTTGTTTCTCTTGATGATTCATGTCTATGTTCATTTCTATGAGTGCTTCATAGTCAATCTTCATCTAAATACTTCTGTGGGGATTCATTGTATATCTTGTTATTTTATCAAACTCGGAATATCAAAGTGTGTGTGCGGAGCTTCGTCTCCGTGTGTTGGGTTTCACTGTGGGGAAAGTTTCCTCATGGTTGGTTATGTGTAGACGGAGCTGCGTCTCTGTGTGGATTTAGTGTCCGGGGCGTGTTCCCCGATTCTGTGTGTGGTTGTGTGCTGCGGTAGCAGCGTGTTGGGGATTTTCCCCGTGTGTGGATATTGCTGCGGAAGCAGCGTGTGTGTGTGTGGTTGGGGTTCATCCCCGTGTTGCTACGAAAGTAGCGTGTAGTGAAGCCTCACCCGGTTGGGTGAGGGGTGGACGTAGGGAGCCCGTCGTGGTCCCGAACCACCTAAAAATCCTTGTGTCTCGTGTGAATGCCTGTGTGTTTGTCCCTTTCTTCTATCTCCATTCACAGGTTAATTTAATAGATTTTTACTCCCTACACCACTGCACACTGCTACTTCTGTTATCCGTGTTGGGCATATTTTTATCTAAGGGTTGCATAGTTATTACGAGTGAGATCGGAAAGATCGAGTGAATCTTTTAAATCTCATGTTTGTTCAGGCTAATCAAGTGGTTTGTTTTAATTCCATCGTGTTCAGTTTAGATTGTTTTTTAAATCCGCCATCTAGGTCAAGGGGACAATTCAACCCCCCTTCTTGTCCGCCATCTAGTCTGGGCCAACAATTGGTATCAGAGCCCAGTCTCTGATTTTTATTCAGCGGACCTCACGGTCTAGGAGAAACGATCTTTTTATGATGGCTAATCTGAACTCTGTTCCTGTCTTTGATAGTTTTAATTATATATCTTGGATTGGAAAATTTACTATTTGGATTTCTGGTATTGATCCAAAACTCATGAAATTAATCTCTCATGGTCCACATGTCTTACCCAAAAATGAACTAAGGTGGACTGATGAACATAGGAAAATGAATTCTGATAATCTTTTTGTTTTGAATGCTCTTAAAGCTGTAATTGACTCTAACAAATTTCCGTTTGTTCTTCATTGTAGCTCGATCAAAGAAATCATGGATCAACTGATCAAGGTTCATGAAGGAGGGCTAGAAGATGCTTGCATGATGGCTAATAGTAAGGATGATCATTCAGGCCTAGAATCCAAGGAGGTATCTTCTGACTCAAATTATGATGATGAATTAAGTTTTGAAGAATTAATGGATGCCTATGATGAGTTGCTTGAAAGACATAAAACAATAAAATCTGAAAATCGAAAACTCAAAAAGAAAATTGAAAGGTCGTGTGTTGATAATTCTGCATGTGAAAAATGCATTGAGCATGAAAAAGTAATTGAATCTCACATGCTTGTTGAAGAAGAACTCAAAAAAATTATTGCAAATCTGAAATCTGAAAACAAATCTCTACAGGATAAAATTTTAGAATTTCAACTCATTGAGAAAGATAATGAGAAGCTGAAAATATTGAACAACTCTCTGTCTGAAAAAGTCCTTTTGAAAAAAGGAAAAGTAAATCTGAATGTTGACAAGACAAATGAACTGGATGAACTTAGGAAGGAAATAGAAAGTTTCAAGAATTTGAATGACAAATTTGAAAACAATGAAATAATGGGTAGAATGGTTGGTCAAAATGCGAGTCTTCAAATGAATGAACTTGAACACACTTCTATGAACAAAAATTCATTTGAAAAACTCCAAAATGAAAATAGTGCTTTGTTGATTCAAATTTCATTGCTTGAGAGTAGATTGAAAAATCTTGAAAATCTTGAAAAAGGAAAAAGTGTAGTTGTTGCTGATGACTTTGAAAATGCTCATGCTTTGGAACAAGACATTGAAAGTCATAAAACTCTCAATGTCATTTTGAATGAAAAAATCACCTCATGTGAAAAAGAGATTGCTGATCTTGAAATGTACATTTTAACATTGGAAGAAGATATCAAAAATTTGAATGAATCCATGTTGTTGTGTGATAAGCAAAATGAAAAACAGAAAAAGGATGTTGATTGTTCTTGTATGCATGCAGAACCCTCATATAATAAACACAATCATGCTTCAAGAAAAAGAAGAAATGTTTCATGCTATTATTGTGAACAATATGGACATGACATGTATGATTATTCCTTGATGGAATTTGATGATAATGAAGCATTGAAGTCACAATTGAAAATTATTGATAAGCCTAACAATCTTGATAAACCAATGAAGAAAACCTTCAATGCTCATTGCTATTACTGTGGATTGCATGGACATGTTTTTGAAAATTGCTTCATTAAGAAAAATGATGATGAATGGTCTCTCAGAAAGAATTTTTCCTGTCATTACTGTGGTCAAAATGGACATGTGATGAATGATTGTCATGTAATGAAAAATGATGACAATTGGTTTTTAAAAGGAAAATCTTCTAATTGCTATTATTGTGGTGAGAATGGTCATTCAATGGATGATTGTTCCACCATGAGAAATGATGATGATTGGTTTGCTAGGAGATACAAGAATCCATCTGTTCATGTTAACACTAACCCCTCGGGACCCAAGATGGCTTGGGTACCCAAAACTCCAAAATGAGAATCTGTCTTGCAGGGGTGCCTTGAGGAGGAAGAACTAGATGACAAATAAAAACCCTTCAAGGCAAGAGAAATAATGAGCTCTTCTGATAATGAATTTGGTACATTTGCTATTTTTTGAATTATTCAACTCAGGTAAGAGGTTGAATTTTGTGAAATACATCGTGCTTCTAATTGCAACTTCACCTTAAGAATGACAGTTCATGCTTGCTAATTTCCATATTTCTGAATGGAAGTCAAATCCTTGGTTTTGATATTAATCTTGCTAAGGTCTTTTTGAAAAACTCTAAAAAAGTGAAATGTGAGGTTGAAGAAAAATCTTGAAATTAAAAAGATGCATTTCTGCGTCATTGATTTTCTCAACTTCTGAAATCATGAGATCTTGTGAGCTTCATGCCTAGATGAGGTGAACACTCTTTTCTACATATTTTTTAAATAACAATTTAGTTTTGAACGCTTTACACTGTGCATAGAGTCCTTCATACTCTTACTTACTTTTTGCAAATAACAACTCGCATGTGCATACATAGAACACATACTAAGCTTCATGATACTCATTGCACATATCATACACATCTTTGCACACTTGTGAATAGGAATAATTTCTTCAATCATCCTTTCAAGTTATATGCATACACATGCATATCATTGCATACTTCTGTGCTTGAATGCCATGATTATTCGATATATAAAATGGTGTTAGTGGAAGGTTGGATTATGTTCAGCCGGAAGCTTTCACTACGCATGAGGTGGTCTTCGGACCTACGTTCTCCGCCAAGTGCCGATAATCAATCCGCTTGAAGTCATTGGAATATCCTTGGTTGAATGCATGTATATACTTTATACAGCCATTTTTTGACTTCTTCTATGACTCATCCTTTGCTAAATGAAATTGCATTGATTTAGACATGTTTGTTACATGACATATATTAAGGGGGAGATTTTTTATAATCGTGCATACATTTAGGGGGAGACATTACTATGATGAAACTAATTCATATCTTACATTCAAAACAACCACCCACACACAAATGCACCTTTTTAAGATAATGATTTAATTTAATAAGGATTACTATTTTCTACTCTACACTTTAGAGGGCTATTGAGTCTATACATGGAAATCACATATCTCATGAGGAAAAAGCTGTTTACCCCACCAAAAAGTCGTATAAGTGAAACGTGGATCCGAGTAGTCGGGAATCCCCCCTGAAAAGAAGGAGGAAACTCGCGCCGAAAGGAGAAACTATTCCATATGAAAATAAGTGTGATTTGCCACCGAGTAGCCGGGAAGTGTCCCTGAGACAAAGGATACAACTCGCGTCGAAAAGTGTCTCATCCACATCATAAAAAGTGACGAAACTGAGTAACCGGGAATTACCCCTGAAACAAAGGGCATGACTCGCGTCAAAAGGTTAGTCACATCATTTATAGTACTTTAAAGAAAAAATTTGGGGTCATACGTAGCTACCAATAGTCGAGCATTGTGTTGAAAGTGTATGGATGATAAGTACTTTGTAGTGTTCTTTAGAAAATCTGATTTTCCATATTGACTTGAACTTCATTGCTAAATCTTCACATTTGCACCTTGGGTTTGATTGTTTGAATGTTCCTTATGAATCTGTCGCTTATCATGGTTTATGCAGTACTTATTTATGTAAGCACGACCTTCTTAGTATTGTACATGCACATCATGCTCTATAATCGATTGCATAATCCTTACACCCGTCCCGAAGGGACTTGCATGAGTCTATATCTTATTATGCATGTTTAAATGCTTGAATGCTTGATTCAATTTGTTCATATCACCCTTCATCTTGATGCATCTTTAGCTTATACTTGCAAATAACATGTTAAATAACCCATTGTCAGCTGGTTTTTTTTCTTGACAATTGGGGAGAATAATGTGCTTTCAGCAAAACCTGTGCATAATTAGTCATACATTTAGCAAAAATTTCAAAAAATCAAGCATTTGCACTTATTTCACACATCTGCTTATTGCACTACAAATTCCACATTCTTGCTTGGGTTCGTACACCGTTGGCTTTACATATCCGTCTACTTCTTTTTTTTTTTTCACTCTCTCATTTGTTCACCTTACCCCCCCACTTTTTGATAATGCCAAAGGGGGAGAGAGTTTTGGATGTTTAAATGGTAACACTATTTTGTCATCATCAAAAAGGGGGAGATTGTTGGGTTCGCTGCGCTCTCTCTCTTTGTCCTTAGTGATGGTTTTGATGATAACAATATATTGTATGCAAGAGTATTATGAAAATGCTAGAAAACATTTTAGTCATTCTAGAGCCTAATGCTGATTTCTTGTCTTGTAGGAGGTATGTACAATTTGCTTTGTGGAATCAACCTAAAAGTGCCTAAATGAAATGTGGAGATGACCTCATCTCTCAGGGAGTCGACTCGCTCCTCATGGCATTGATCTGTGTTTCATTTGTTCAGCTTTGAGCATTGTTTATGAATGGTTTGAATTTTGAATGAGAAATTGGTTTCCATATTGTTTTATATGATGAGATTAAGTCATGGAAATCCATGTCTCTAAGTGCCTTTGAATGAAGTTTAATGATCTTTACATTAGCTGGTTTTGTATTGAAGTCAGCTGCCTAGTTTTGGAATGAACTTGCACTCATGAGTGGCTTGCTTGAATTCTATTTTGAAATGGATTGCTTGAATCATTTTCAATTTGAGAGGCCTATCAATGATTTCACATTCTTGGTTTTTTGAACCTTGTTGTCAATGGAGTGTGAGAGTTTCATCTACCTTGGGTTGCAATTGTAGCTCATGTGTGAATTTATACTGCAGGTTGATTGAGATGGTTAAGTGTACAAAAATGGTTTGAAAATGATTTCTTCAAATGCATGTGAGGTTTGACAGAAATTTAACATGAAAATCTGGGTTTCCATGTGTTCTCATGCATGTTACTTCTATATGGCTTGAGGTAGTACCTTGATCATTTTGTATCCCATTCTCCTTATTGAAACCAAGATTGAATGATGGTTGTGTTATTATCTTGATTGACTAGCTTCCATATTTTCACAAGGCTAATCATTCCTAGAACTCATATTGATCATGGCTATTGATGTATTTGTGTTGAAGCATGAGTGGTTGTTGGTACAAAGTGGAGATTTGAGTTTGCTCTCAATTTATATAATTCATGTTGGCTTGATTAAATTGTATTTGAAATGTGAACCTGTGAAAAATATGGTTAAATGGTTTCCATACTCTTGTTGAATGCATGGCTAGTTGGTCTTGAACTTTGGATTGAGAATATTGAGCGAGTTCGTGTGTTCATGTATAATCTTCATAGTTCTTCCATGGTTTTTGGTTAGCATGCAAACCAATTGATTTAACTTGTTATTCATCATATAAATTCATGTATGAATATTTTAATTTATTGGGTTGCATGTTTAGATCATTGGGAATGGTTTAGAAACAGTTTTATCATGTTCCTAGGCGAATGGGTCGACCCCCCCACTCAATGGGTCGACCCCTGGGCAAGAAAAAGCCTAAACATCATGCTGTCTGAAAGTGGGTCGACCCCCCTCACAAAGTGGGTCGACCCCCCTGTAAATTTCTGCAAAAAACTATTTCTGTCTGCCAAGTGGGTCGACCCCCCTATGAAAGTGGGTCGACCCCCCCAGATTCGCAGGTTCGCGCGTGAATTCGGTAAGTCACCGAAACCCTATGAAAACACATCCAAATGGGCTGAAAATTTACCCACATGCCCTTGGCTTAGTAATGAACATGTTATGGTGGTTTTGTTAGGGTTTTGCAAGGGCAATATGGTCTTTTCATCATTCTATCATGGGGCTATATATATGTTGCGAATTTGGAAGAAATGAAAAGAAGCTCTAATTTTCTCTATCTATTTTTGCAGGGAAAGAAGGGAAAGGGTGGCCAGAGCTAAGGAGAGGTTGAATAGAGCAAGGATTCAAGATCTTCATCCATGCTCAAGCCTCCAATGCCAGATCCGTGACCGGTTCTTTAAGGAGAAAGCACCGGTGGCTCGATTTACCTCGAGTTTCTTCTTCCTCTCGTGTGGAACCAACGAAGCATCTTCTATCGGCCTCCAACCTAAGAGAAGACATTTTTGATCTTGTTTCTCTTGATGATTCATGTCTATGTTCATTTCTATGAGTGCTTCATAGTCAATCTTCATCTAAATACTTCTGTGGGGATTCATTGTATATCTTGTTATTTTATCAAACTCGGAATATCAAAGTGTGTGTGCGGAGCTTCGTCTCCGTGTGTTGGGTTTCACTGTGGGTAAAGTTTCCTCATGGTTGGTTATGTGTAGACGGAGCTGCGTCTCCGTGTGGATTTAGTGTCCGGGGCGTGTTCCCCGATTCTGTGTGTGGTTGTGTGCTGCGGTAGCAGCGTGTTGGGGATTTTCCCCGTGTGTGGATATTGCTGCGGAAGCAGCGTGTGTGTGTGTGGTTGGGGTTCATCCCCGTGTTGCTACGAAAGTAGCGTGTAGTGAAGCCTCACCCGGTTGGGTGAGGGGTGGACGTAGGGAGCCCGTCGTGGTCCCGAACCACCTAAAAATCCTTGTGTCTCGTGTGAATGCCTGTGTATTTGTCCCTTTCTTCTATCTCCATTCACAGGTTAATTTAATAGATTTTTACTCACTACACCACTGCACACTGCTACTTCTGTTATCCGTGTTGGGCATATTTTTATCTAAGGGTTGCATAGTTATTACGAGTAAGATCGGAAAGATCGAGTGAATCTTTTAAATCTCATGTTTGTTCAGGCTAATCAAGTGGTTTGTTTTAATTCCATCGTGTTCAGTTTAGATTGTTTTTTAAATCCGCCATCTAGGTCAAGGGGACAATTCAACCCCTCTTCTTGTCCGCCATCTAGTCTGGGCCAACACCTATCTCTATAGCTCCTTACAGGATGTCCCCCACGGAACTCAAAGAATTGAAGAAACAGTTGTAGGAATTATTGGACAAGGGTTTTATCAGACCTAGCACATCCCCTTGGGGTGCGCCTGTTTTATTTGTCAAAAAGAAAGATGGTTCTCTCAGGTTGTGTATTGACTACCGGCGGTTGAATCAACTCACCATCAAGAATAAATATCCACTGCCGCATATTGACGAGTTATTTGATCAGCTTTCTGGAGCAGAATATTTCTCTAAGATCGACCTTAGATCTGGTTATCATCAGCTTAGAATCAGGGAAGAAGACATTTATAAATCGGCTTTTCGAAGTCGTTATGGCCACTACAAGTTTGTGGTGATGCCGTTCGGGTTAACAAATGCCCCAGCAACATTCATGCAACTTATGAACAATGTCTTCTAGCCATATTTAGACCAATTCATTGTCGTCTTCATAGATGATATTTTGATATATTCCAAGATAAAAGAAGAACATGAAGAACATTTAAGGATAGCATTACAGACACTTAGAGAACATAAGCTATATGTCAAACTCAATAAGTGTGAATTCTGGCTCAAAGAAGTCTCATTCCTCGGCCACATTATTTCAAAAGAAGGTATCGATGTGAATCCTTCTAAGGTAGAAGCTGTCAAGAATTGGAATCAGCCAACGACTGTATCAGAAGTCAGAAGCTTTTTGGGTCTAGCAGGTTATTATAAAAGATTCATAAAGGACTTCTCAAAGATCGCGGTTCCTTTAACTAGACTTACCAGAAAAGAGAATCCGTTCGTCTGGATAAAGGACTGTGAAAAGAGTTTCCAAAGTCTTAAAAATCATCTTACAACAGCCCCTGTTTTGTCACTACCAATAGAGGGTGCTAGATTCGAAGTGTGTACAGATGCGTCGGGAATTGGCTTAGGGTGTGTCCTTATGTAAGATGGAAAGGTGATTTGCTATTCAAGACAATTGAAGCGTCACGAAGAAAATTATCCAGTGCATGATTTAGAATTGACAGCCATTATCTTTACCTTGAAGATTTGGCGTCATTATCTTTATGGAGAAAAATTCACTGTCTATTTAGATCACAAGAGCTTGAAGTATCTATTTTCCCAAAAAGAGCTTAACATGAGGCAGAGGAGATGGTTGGAATATCTTAAATACTTTGATTTTGCTATTCAATATCATCCTTGCAAGGCAAATGCTGTAGCAGATGCACTCAGCAGGAAACCAATGGGTATGTTATCTAGCCTCATGATTAGTGTGACTAACCGCGTTCCTCAATTTGCTTAGTTAAACCTAGATGTCGACATTAAGGAAGAAAATTGCTTCATAGCAAACATACGAGCTCAGCCAACGTTAATTGAGGATTTGGCCAAGTTGCAAGACGATGACCCAGTATTACTGGAAACTAAGGCCAATATTGAACAAAGACCAGATTTTGCTATCTCTGATGACGGGAGATTGCTATTCAAGGGCCGAATGTGTATACCTGATCATAAAGATACAAAGAAATTGATCTTAGAAGAAGCACATAAATCAAAGTACTCCATTCATCCAGGAGGTACAAAAATATATCAAGATCTCAAAAGGAATTTCTGGTGGCCCAATATGAAGAGGGAAATAGCGGATTTCATATCTCGCTGTCTTACTTGCCAACAGGTTAAGGCAGAACATTTCAGACATGCAGGTAAGTTACATCCCCTAAATATCCCTGAATGGAAATAGGAGAACATAAGAATGGATTTCATCATGGGATTACCTAAGACAAGAGGTGGACATGATGGCATATGGGTAATCATAGACCGATTGACTAAATCTACACATTTTATACCAATTAAGAGTCGATGGTCTGTGGATATTCTAGCAGCCCTATACATGAAGGAAATTGTCAAGTTACATGGGGTCCCTGTCACTATTATATCAGATAGAGATCCTCGGTTCACATCACAATTCTGGAAAGGATTACAACATTCACTTGGAACTAGATTGAATTTTAGTACAGCTTTCCATCCACAAACTGATGGACAGACAGAAAGGGCAAATCAAGTGGTAGAAGATATGCTCAGGGCTTGTGTCATTGATTTTGGAGGAAGTTGGCATGATCACTTGCCTCTAGTAGAATTTACTTATAACAACAGCTATCAAGCTAGCATACAAATGGCACCTTTTGAAGCTTTATATGGGAAAAGTTGTCGATCACCAATATGTTGGAATGAAATAGGGGAAATGCAATATATAGGCCCCGATCTTATCAGAGATTCTACAGAAAAGATTAAACTCATTCAAGAAAGAATGAAGATGGCACAAGACAGGCAGAAATCTTATGCTGACAATCGAAGACGCGACTTGGAATTTCAAGTAGAGAACATATATATCTGAAGGTTTCTCCGGGTCGTGGTATTCGAAGATTTGGCATTAAAGGAAAGTTAACTCCAAGATTTATTGGCCCGTTTGAAATTATAGAAAGGGTCGGTGAAGTGGCTTATAGATTGGCCTTACCGCCACAATTGGTAGGAGTTCATGACGTATTCCATGTCTCTATGTGAAAGAAATATGTGTATGATCCAGATCATATTTTCACATTTGATAATCTGGAGATTCAGAAGGATTTAACTTACGAACAGACACCAATAAGGATTCTGGAACGGGAAGAGCGTCAACTCAGAAATAAGGTCATTCCAATGGTTAAGATTCAATGGAAGAAGGCGTGGCCTTATGAAGCAACATGGGAAACCGAAGCAGCTATGACGAAAAGATTTCGAAATTATTCAACTGTAAGTACACTCTCCACGAATCCATGTATTGAATTTGGGGACCAAATTCTTTTAAGTGGGGGAGGGTGTAAAGCCCCAAAATTTAATGCAAGTATTTATGGGTTGATTAATAATTTTCTAGAAATTATAAAAGGGCTAAAGGAATTTATAAAGGATTTAATTAAGTGATAAGTCATTATAAGGCTCAAATGGGTTAACATAATTGACCAAAACCACTTAAATAAAGGCCAAAAGGTTTTTAGACCAAACCCATTAAGATTGGCCCATATTCTATAAGGTAATTAAGCTTATCCACGGATTTTCAGGATAAATATAAATTATATCTAGATAATTATTTAGATAAATATCAAAGCAGTTTTAATATTTTAAAAGTCCTAACTATGAAGACTGTAACGGTCTATCGCGAGGGTCACTCGACCGTTACATTCCTGTTAGTTCCGTGAAGAAAGGAACTCGTGAAAAGATTAGAACTTGATGTTCCTATCCACTGTGGATCGATTGGGAAGACTCACAATAACTCTAAGGACTCTTAGGGATGAGGATTTAGTGGAATAAGGACTCTAGAATCGATCTAATCCTCAAACCCTAACCTAAACACTATAAATAGGGCATAGTTCTGAACTGTGTGACCCTTACTTTTTGGACGTAAAGAAGCAAGGTAAGGAGTCATTATTTCAGGTAAGTTGTTTAGAAGAATTTGTTCATTATACTTTAGACTAACTCCCCTTCGAATTTCACATCTTTAGGTCAAGAGGTCGTGGAGTTAGAGCCCAAGGAAGTAGCTGAAAAAGTCACATAGGAAGGTGAAGAACTAGGGCAGGTTTCTCAAACCAAATCCAGGAACTTCAACCTAAGTAAGAGGTAGGTTATCTCATGAACGGCAAAAACGTACTAATAGGATTGATAGCCTCTGATATGATTTGATTTCAAGCATGATAGACCATTGATTTCATGTTTCATTAGTTATAAGTATTGTATGCATCGTCTTAGCCTAATGAAGAGAGTAAAAACGTGATGTTCATCTAATCTACTGATACCTATGCATATAGATAGCCTCTACTTCACCATCATGCCTAGAATATGTTGATTTCCAGACATGATGTGAGTTAATCTCTTAGTCTCCATGCTAGTTTCCTGCAGCAGATGATGTAACGCACTAGGCTAAGACCGTCATTATCAAATAACGGCCTCAGACAGACCGTTACACACTCTGTGTATTGCGTTTTTCCTTTGTTGATAATAACGCGTTTGGACGGACGGGTTGCTTTCATGTAACGGCCCCTCTACTTACCGTCACTTTCACTATGACGCCCCCTCACAAGACCGTTACATCATGTTAACCTTAGACAGATTATATCATGCCACTATTACTTATGGTTATGCCTAGATATCCAAGTTTGCAACCTGATTTCATGATTTAAGGTTATTTAATCATTCATGATAAATATTGCATGTTTATATTGCACTTATACTTTGAGTTATAATTAATTTCATGAGCCTAAATTCTATAGTTTTGTACTCTAAAGGCATGACTTTTAAAGCATTATATTTGTGAGCGACGTCACGCGGTTCGGGGAGCGGAGAAGACACGGAGCGCGCGAGCTCCTCTGTTGTTTGCTGCAACACAGAAATAAAAGAAAAGAGAAGGGGCCACCACGGGAGATTGCTCCGGCGGGGCGAGCGAGACAAATGTAATATAGCAAGATATGGGGGTTAAACGGCCATAGCGGGAAGTGACTCGCCGCGGCCTCGGGGGGACGGGAATGGTGCAGAAATTAAATAGCAAGAATTGAAACGGCCATTGGGGAAGTGACTCGCCGCGGCCTCGAGAGTATGAGCAGATAAGAATATAGCAAAATATAAAGAGAATATAAGAGCGGGAATTTAAACGGCCATTGGGGAAGTGACTCGCCGCGGCCTCGAGAATATGAATAGATAAGAATATAACATATAAGAACGGGAATTTAAACGGCCATTGGAGAAGTGACTCGCCGCGGCCTCAAAAATATGAATAGATAAGAATATAACATATAAGAACGAGAATTTAAACGGCCATTGGGGAAGTGACTCGCCGCGGACTCGAGAATATGAGCAGAATATAACAGAATATAAAGAGAATATAAGAACAGGAATTTAAACGGCCATTGGGGAAATGACTCGCCGCGGCCTCGAGAACAAGATGTGATCGCCAGGGGCCAAAAGACCCCAAAATAAAGAAAGTGATCGCGTCTACCTCAAGAGCGGGAGATGGCGGGTTGCTTCTTCCTCCCCCTTCGGCCGGTCGACGGAGAGGGCTTTCCTTGGTTACCCTTGTAAAATAGTAGACAATAAACGAACGGAATTAGAAAACGGCAGTGTAGTAACAATTCCTTGCAATAAAAGTAACGAGATCGTGACCTGACACACACCTGGTTGGTGTGGTTTTAAACCCCTCTCGGACTCGAGTAGGAGGAAAATGCGATGATGAATGCAAGAAGTATGCAAGAGACGGCGCCCTTATGTAGGGAGATAGAGGATGCAGTATGATGAATGTAAAGAACTATGGAGAAAAAGGGGAAGAAAAAGGCTTATTGGAGGAGCCGAGGGTGAGATCTGGCGGAGCTCCGGCAGCGTAGGGACGACGTGGAAGCGCGGTGGATGAAGATAGCCTTCCTCTCGCGAGCCTGGACACCCGAGAAGCCGGCAGAACCTCCACCTACAAAAGACCCCACGGGTTAGAAATGACTCCGGTAGCCTCTGGGCTCCGGCAGCCTATCGGATCTCTGCTTGGCCCCTCCAGAACTGAGGGGGGTGGGCCTCTATTTATAGGGCTCCGGAGGGTGGAGGAGTCCAGGACCCTGGACACCTCCATCAGGGCCGAACTAATATTTTATTCTATTTTTATTTATTTTTTCAAAATATTTTTGTGGAGGCATCCAGGGCCCCGGACGCCTCCAACAGGTCCACCGAACCCCACCGACGGCCGCACGCGGTTTGGCACAACGCGTGGTTTCTTGAGCGGCGCCTCGTGATTTTGAAATGGGCGCGTCCAGCTGTCTGGACGTCTCCACAATTTGGATTTTTTCACACACGACAAACTGTCGTTCGGTGGGCGGCGCCCGTGAAGGAGTTGATGGAGGCGTCCAGGGTCCTGGACGCCTCCAATAAAATATTTTTTTTGTTTTTATTTTGTTTTTCTATGCCAAAGCTGGCATTTTAATTTTTTATATTTGTTTTTATGGAGGCGTCCAGGGGCCTGGACGCCTCCATTAATATATTATTTTTTATTTGATTTTGGGCCTTGAAAAAGAAATCAAAAGAATGGGGGCGTCCAGGGGCCTGGACGTCCCCATAAAGACCCACCCGGGTCCCCGGTTCAGGCGTTGGCGGCCGTCCGGTAGACACCCTTCCTGGTTTCGGAACCTCTGATGCGTCCGACTAGTGTTGATGCCGTCCGAATGCCGTGACGAGACGATTCCGGATGCTGAGAAGGGCAGAAGAAGACTCAAGAAAAGGAAGCACTCGAGCGATTCAAAATACGTAAGCCGTCGCGGGGCGTCGTATAGTAATATGAGACTTTCTCAGGAGACGTCAGGAATGGTGTGTCTATAGCTGTCCCGCCTTGGCGTCTACTTTGCAAGGGAGCGACACGTAGTGAATGGTATCGAAGTGGAGTGAAATGAAGTGGGAGCGGACTGATAAGTTGATGCCAATGTGTGGTGAGACACGCTTTTGACGTTACTGTTTGGAATCTTTCCTGAAGTTTCAATGAGGCGACCTTGAAGGAGGTCTTTCAAATTTTGACGATTTGCTTGGACGGAGATCAAATAAGGGAGGGTGAGATGTGCGCTCTGGCACGAAATAAAAAGAGACCAACTTCTCGGTGTGGAAGTACCTGGGTCATAAACCTGCAGGTTTCACCTTTGGTGAGCGGTTACCAGCCAATGTGGAAGTGCTGCGGTCAAGGTGGGTCAAATAAGGTAAACAGTAAAGGAATATTTGAGGGTTTGTCCAAACAAGGGTCTCCTTTGGAAGAGCAGCGTAGGGCCGCTTCAAGGAAACTCAATATTTCATTCGGAATGGAATATCTCATATTTGTAAGAATTGGAGCACAACGGCTTTCGCAATCGAATCACTTGAATGATCTTCCGCAATAAATCAAAGTCCTATATGAATGCATGCTGGACTTAAAGAAAAATTTAAAACAAACTAAAATAGAAAATAGCCAAGGATAATATTGTCAACTTGTTAAGAATGGGTCAGGATACCGATCCGGTGAGCTGACACTGGGCTGGGGCCCGTTTATCCGCGCACCAAGTCACTGAATAGAACCGTTGATGAGGGCATCAAGAGCTTATGAGTTGTATTTTGTGTATTGGCTTGGATTGGTGTGTATTATGGGTTGTATTGGCTTGAAGTGTATGTAATTTTTGATTTCTTTCATTGGGGCCATCCTTGTAAGGCTTATATCAAGCCAATGGGCCATTTGTTATGTCAAGTCCAAGGCTAGGTTGCCATTAGTAGAGTCCATTAGGGAGCTTATGCCATATTGGGTCATTAGGTTGTTAATGGGTCATTAATGCACTTACGGCCCAAATTGGGCTACACTCCTTCATGGGCCAACTAAGTTGGAAGAGTCTAGCATGGTTGGTGGGCTGGTTACATGGCCTTTAACCACACTTGGCCCAAGAAGAGGCCCATGAATGGGGCGCCCCCTCTTTTGGCCTTATTAGGCTTGGTAGGTGGTGTTTGAATAGATTTAGTCCAAGGTTGAATGGAGATGGTCAAATTAGATTAAACAAATGTATTAAGTGTGTTATTCACATTGTATCTCAGCCATTCACTCATCAACCCTTGATCCAAGGGCCTAGAATGGATTAGAAACCTAGCATATAAAACCTTGTATTTTCATGTGAAATTCAATGAAAAAATCAGAAAATTGTTGAGTTGTTGAAGCTTGGTGTGCCCCTCTCTCCTCCCCCTGCTGTTATTCCACCTTCAACCCCAGATCTAGAGTGGTTCTACCTCCCTTCATCCCCTCTCAACCTCTGATCATCACCGGTGCCGCCGCCGCCGCCGTTCGTGCCGCCTTCGAGCCGCCACGAGATCGTCTTCGGTTTGCTGTCCTGCTGGATAGAGGTGCAGCTCGAAAATTCCTCAAGCCAGCCACGAGTTCCAATCGACTTGAAATTTTGAGGGTTGGTTCCTATCTTATAGCCCCTTCTCCACAAAAACATTCAGGTCCAAATTCCCCCGTTTCATAGTGTTTCTACTTCGTTCGTTCCCCAAACTCAGATCAGATCTGTCTCTGTCTACAGTGACAGTACCACTGAGTACTTCCCATTCGACCTCCTTTTTGATTTTTTTGACCTCCCAATTTAACTGGGGTTTCTGTCCATTTTTCCCTACCACCACAATTTTTATTAAATTTTTTTGAGTCTTTTACCTATTTTGCAAAATTCATGTTCTACCGGAGCTACAGTACTTCCAGCCAGATCCCAGATCCGACCTTCTTCCAGTACACAAATCATAGAAATTCATAGACACATCCAAACGTGTCCAAACAAATTTTTCCATCTTCCCAACTCAAAATCCTACAACTTTCAGGAAGACGTCGAAGTCGGAATCCAAGGTCTTCCTATCGGTCAACGGCAGTTATCAGAGATCAGCTCTGTAGATCTGAGTGTTAGCCCCTGAGCAACAGAGATTTGGAAATTCATTAAGTCCAGATCAGCGAAGATCCAGGCCATATCTATAGGCCTACATTGAAGTACTTCGAGTCAGCTTTCCAACGGCGCTAATTTCGTGTCAATCCGACATCGGAGCTGATCGTAGCGTCCGTTCTCGCCGGATAGCGCGCTGAAAACCAGAAGCTACAGATCCGTGGGAAGTTTTCCCGACGGGCGCCGGCCGGAGCCGCCCGGCCTCCGATCGTCGTTCCAACGTGCTGCCAGCCCGGGGATCTCTTCCATCAGTGTCCCCCACCACAGCGGTGACACCGGGTCCCACACGGCCCCTCCGGACAGCACGTGGGCCCCACCGTCATTAGTTCAGGTGCTGCCGAAGCTACGCGGAAAGTCGCCCGTCAACCCGAAATCGGCCCTCCCGGGCTCCATTGTGTCGCCCTTTACCTCCCTGCGTGGAGTGGGCTTTACATCATTGCTGTAATCTTTATATAATAACTGTCCCGGGAGTATGAGATCGGCTGGGTCCGTCGTCCCCACGCCGAGCGCGTGGAGGTATCGTATTCGCTCCTTGCTTGGCATTTCGCTTATTTCTATATATGCTTGTTTATGCCACTGCTAGAGAGCATGTGTAGGGATATCTAGCTCGCTTTATTTTCATATCACTGCTGCTGCGAGAGAGTGCGAGACCGTCCCGTGACCCGATCCGGGCACGAGAGTGCAAATCGACCACCCTAGCTCTTGTCGGTTTCTCAACCGCGCACGTCCGACGCTTCCCTCGTTAAGGGACGATCGCGAGCTTGCCGTGTCCGTGTCTCATCCCGCATCAACCGTCGTCCCCATGCTACCACAAATTAACGGCCTATCCGTACAACCCCAATTCTTCCGGGATCATCACTGTTTTTGTTAGAAGGGGAACTCAAATCCCAGATTCGTTTGGGCCGCAAGGTCCTTGACATGTTCTAGTAGCGTAGGTATCATATACTACGATGCTTGACATGGTGGGACCAACCATTGAAATGTGGGACAGGAGATAGGACAAAGACGTCCGTTAGTAAAACCTGCACAGGCCAGCATGGATTAATAACATCAGAAAGTAACAGAATCGTAACAGAATCACACCACAATGGAAAGGAGATCTAGCCAAAATCCTGACACTGACCGTTGATGTGACATGTTCCGTCCTGTAGCGCCCTACCCTTCCTATAAGAACTCCCCTTAGGCTAGTTCATTCAAAAGCATCAAGGTGGGTTTTGGAAGCTCAGGAGAGGAAAGAGAGGAGAATCTAGAGATTTCAGGATGGAAGGAGAGTCTTCCCGCGTTATGAAGAGGAGCAGGCCTAGCAGCGAGATCAGGCGACTCTCCGACCTCGAGGGTCATCTGAGTGGGACGATCATGTCGCATGTGGTAAGCTGATTCTTTTTAAATTTCTCCATGTGAACCTTCTTCTTACTTCCTTCCTTTCTTCTTCTTTCTTTTCTCTTCCAGCCATATCCACTCTTCCCGGGCCCGAGGAAGTTTTCCAAACTGCCATGGCTTTCAAAACTAACTTCCAACATCTCCATCGGCATGAGGGCCATACTCTCGAAGTGGCATCTGCAGGGGCTCCTTATTCACGCCAAACACTATGAGAAGATTCGTATGGACTGGGCAACTATGGGCGCACTAGTGGAGATCTGGCATCCCCAGACCCACACTTTTATCTTCCCGACCTTCGAGGTGACCATCCTCCTCGAGGAGGTGGAACTTCTGCTCGGATTGAAGAAATTCAAGAGTGACGGGAAGGTGAAGGCTATGCGGATGCTGACACGGGGGACTTCTGAAAGCGTCCTTGGAAGCTTCATGCCGCCTGACGCGGCCAGGAAGGTGCGTAACCAAAAGGGGATTGATTTGCAAAAGCTCGCGGAATGGGTCATGGACGCCCTGAGGGGGGCACCAGATGATGACTACTTAGAAGGAATCATGAAGGGGTTCACTATTTGTCTGGCGGGTGCTATCTTGTTTCCTTATACCGACAACATGGTGGAGGAAGACCAACTGAGTGCTATCTGCGGGATCTGGCGTGGGAAGAGGGTAGGACCCGCCGTCCTTGCCTATCTTTACAGCGGCCTTACTGCCTCGAGCATGGGTAAGCCTCCTTTTGGTTGCGCACTTGTCTTGAATTGCTGGCTTGATTTGCATTTCAAATTCGACCACCGCGAGGGAATGCCGACGGCTTCGAAGCTTTTTCAACAAAGCCCGCTTCACCACATAGCCGACGTGTTAGGCTTTGGTGGCACTGTAGTGAACCGTGTTCCGTGGCTGAAGAAACGTGAAGACTGGCGGTCTCACTTCCGCACCGTGACACAAGGCTTCTTTACTTGCGCACCGGTATGTTTGCTTTCACTTGATCTCCTCATGAGGCCTTCTTGTGAAGTTGATCTCCAACTGATTGGTGCGACCGAGTTTGTCCTTTACAACGCGCATCGGTGCTGCTTCCAGATCGGCATTCCACGTCAATCGTTCCCACTACCGATTGGCATCATTCCTTTGAAGAAGAGAGAGTTGGGCACTGAAGCGGATGCGAAGGAAGCGAAGGCCGTCAAAGCACCCTGGAAGACAAGTGTTGCGGGAAAGGCCTTAGCGCACGTGGGGGAAGAGTGCGAGCTGTGGAGGGCTTATGTAACCGAACTGGGGAAGTTAAGGCCTAAGGCGCCTAAGCCCCTGATGTAGCTCATTCTGCTTTTCTGATGGAATAAAATCTGGCATTTGGATGTTTTGGACCCTTGTCCCCTTAATTATTATTTTTTTGGTGATTTTTCTTTTTCTTTGTGTTTTTATTTTGTGCTTTGTTTGGATTATATACATACTCTTACCTTTTTTCTCGTATTATTATTTTTTTTGAAATTTTTATTATGGGGGCGTCCAGGGTCCTGGACGCCCCTAATTTTTTATTTTTTATTTTTTTAGTTTTTTTTTGTTTTGGGGGCGTCCAGGGTCCTAGACGCCCCTAATTTTTTATTTTTTATTTTTTTTTGGTTTTTTGTTTTGGGAGCGTCCAGGCGCCTGGACGCCCCAAATAAAGTGGATTCTATATATATGGGGGGGGGGGGGGCCTCCCCCCTTTGCTCATTTACTGTTCATTCAAACGACCCAGTCAATCCAGACGACCCATTCTTAGTCCCAATGGAGCAAGGAGGCCCGAGCCAGGGTGGAGAGAAGCGCAAAGGACGGGCTCATCGTCCGAGGAGGCTGAGGGACGATGCCGAGGAGGCTGCTGCGGCGGAGGAGATTGCCGCGGAGGAGGAGGCTCCTCCTTTGGCCGTGGAGGCTGCAATGGATGCTGGCGACGCGGGAGAGGACGATCACGACCCGGTAAGCTCTTCGGAACTTCAATCTGTTGGTTTAATAGGCTGGGTAGGCGGACGAGAGGCCATGCGGTGAGGACCGGTTAGTGAGGGATGGAGGCGTCCAGGGGCCTGGACGCCTCCACATTTTCTTTTTTCTTTTTATTTATTTATTCATTTACATAAAATAATAAAATAGGATTTAAAAATAAGGAGGCGTCCAGTACGTAGGACGCCTCCAAAATAATATATCTATTTTTTATTTATTTTTGTTTTGATTTTGGGTTTTTCTAAAAATAAAATGAAGAAAATAAAAAGGAGGTGTCCAAGGAGTTGGACGCCTCCAAAAAAACAAAAATACTTTTTTAAAAAATAAAAATAAAACAACTAAGTAGCATATACAATGTTATTGTTTATTACTATCCATGATGCTGATGTGTTCTTTTGTTGGTTTTATGGTGTGCAGGGCGTGATGAAGGGCCGGATCAGCTGGTCCCTAGTGGTGGCAGCATACCGTGGGCTGCCAGACTTTCAGAGGGCGCGTGTGGACGCCATGGACTTTGGAGCTTTCCTTAGGATCGAGCCCTTTCGGCTCGACCTTCCTCTTATCCAGGCATTGAGGGAGCGGTGGCACGCGCCGAGCCGGGCGTTTCTGATGCCCTGGGGGCACATGGTGCCGTCACTGGAGGACGTGGCTCGGATCACCGGGCTACGGGTGGACGAAGAGGCGGTGAGCGGGGTCACCTACCCCGACTACCGAGAGAGTGCCCTGGACCTGCTGTGGTTAGAGACGAGCGTGACTGACAGGGACAGCAGGGTAGTTGGCCGAGTGGAGATTATGGAGGCGCTCGGATTCGTTGACCCGCGCCAGCGGGTTAGCGAGACTGGAGCAGAGTTTCTGGCACGACTGGAGGGAGATGCCTGTGCAGCTTTCACCCAGGACCCGAGCGAGCGGGAGCTGGTGGATCTAGACCTCCGGAGGTTCCTCTTCTTTTTCCTGGGTCACCTTCTGCTGGGGACGAAGGGGGATGGCATCCACTGCCACTTCCTCGGGATCCTGGCGGATCTTGACAGAGTGGGGCACTACGCATGGGGAGCGGCTCTGCTTGCCCATTTGATTGCTGATCTCTCCCAGACTTCAGAGAGGGAGACGACAGTCAGCGGCTTCGCACCTTTTCTCCATGTACACAATTTATTTATGCATTTTACCGTAGTTAAATATGCAATTACTCGTGCTAATGATGTATGATGGATGCAGGTGTGGAGCTACTACTACTTCCCGATGGGAAGAGCCAGACAGGGGAACAGGAGAGCCGTTCCTCTAGCGCGATAGTGGAGGCCGGTTGTGGTAGCGGCACCACACAGCTACCAGCTGGCGTCACTTCTTCGGGAGCTGAGCGAGTATCCCGAGGCCATGGTATGATGCGCATGATTTTTTATGTTTTTTATGCATGTGACTGAATGGTAACTATCATGATGTATGTATGGTGATGCAGGTGGTGTGGAGACCCTACCTGGGCATGGGCGACACTGGCCAGCCTTGGGTTGTAGCGGGTCTTCCTCGTTTCAGGCGGGACGTGTGGGTCCATTGCCTGAACGAGATTGAGCCGCTTCGGCTGAGGCTGGTTATGAGGACATTGGGGCTAGCCCAGGAGTGGGTTGATGTAGATGAGCCGGCCCGCATCGGGCGGAAGACCAAGGGGAAGGCGAAGATTGTGGACTGGCGTACGCGCTTCGCAGCACAGTACCAGGACTGGCAGCAGGGCGGGGCCCCAGTGGTGTCCCATGTACAGGACAGTACTGATTACCTGAGACGGTACCGGGCTACGTACGGGGACCGCCTCTTCCTTGGTGGTATGGCAGGGGTAAGTGAAATGAAAATGCTTCACCCTTCTATATGTATATGCATGTGGCACTAACTCATGTGCAATGCAGGATGCTCGTGACAACATGATCGCCGACCTGCGGGCCCAGTTGGCGGACGCCAGGCGGCAGTTGGTGGCCATCCGACAGGAGTTGGAGATCCTGGTGAGTTTATGCGATGTATTTTTTGTGACCTGGATTTTTGATACTTGGCCTCTAACTGTCGTTTGCTCTGTGTTTCAGCGGGCCCACCAGACAGCGGCAGCCGGGATGACTGGTGGAGCGGGTTCCAGTTCGCGGGGCCCTCCTCCGGAGGTTTCTGCCCTCCAGGAACAGCTGGCGTATGCGGTGGCTCGGGCTGAGGAGGCCGAGCGTGACCACGAGGCTCGAGTGAGTGTTTGCCTAACCTTGACTCTCCTTCTGGCTGCTCTCCTTCTATCACTGTTCTCTTACGGTGCATGCGTGCTTTGACAGGTGGCCGAGATTCGGGAGGCCCTGGCCCGTGCTGTTCGTGCTGAGGAGGAGCATGATGCCTGGGTGGCAGAGCGTGACGCCTGGATTGTGGAGCTGGAGGAGGAGCGTCGACGAGAGGCTGAGGAGCTCCCTCGTGACGTGCTGGATCTGCGATCGCCCTCGAGCTGTCGCGGAGGGAGGCGGTGAGAGAGAGAGAGGAGAGGGAGAGAGAGAGGGAGGACAGAAGGGTGGAGCGACTGCGAGACTGGGATGAGAGGAGGGCTCTGGAGGCCCAGCTGCTGGAGCTCCGATTGAGTCTCGGCACGGCGGAGGGGAGGCTTCGGGAGAGCGAGGAGCGGTACCAGAGGGCGAAGGAACGCGGGGCACGACTTCGTCAGTCTGGTTCTTTTTCCATGGGCAGCTATCTGGTTTCTTCGGCCGAGGAGCGTCGTCGCACCTTCGAGGCTGGAGTGCCACCTCAGGGCGAGGCGAGCACGGCTTCTCAGGGTTCGCAGAGGCCCCCTAGGGATCCCCGGCAGAGGAGGGAGGAGAGAGATGACCAGGAGGGTGGTAGCGAGAGTTAGAGAGTTGCTTGTACACGTCACCCTTCTTACTGTATGATGTACTTTGACTATTATATGAAATGGATTTCGTGTGGTGTGCCCTTTTCTTTCCCGCACTTTCTTTTGCACCACGTTGTTTACGCTTCACGAGACTTTTGCCCTGGACAGAAGGGAACTACTTTGCACGGGGGGATCATGTTCCTTTCTCCCTTTTTGGGCGCGTCCAGGCGCGAGGACGTGTCTTAATCCTTAAATTCAAATTTAAAGCGTCGGGTGGCCTTTCTTCTCCCGTGCCTTACCCGCAAACGAGCCCGCCTTCCGCCGAAACTCGCTTGCCCCCTTTTTCGTCTTCCTCCACTTTTGATCGATGGAGTTCGGTGGGCCCGACCATGGTGAAGGTGGAGAGGGACGAGGAACTCCTCGCCGAGGAGGGACGCGCAAGAAAACGGAACGGCGTCCATGGAGGAGGAAGGGCCGCTTCGGGCCCCCGAGGGACCCGAGGGGTCCGATGTCGCGGAGGGAGGTGAACACGGTCTGGTAGGTCCTCCGATCTCTTCCTCTTTTGATCCATTTTGAGTTTTGAAGCGAGCCGCGCGAGGGGGGAAAGGGTTCGGCGAGTGTTGCACTCAAATGATGGACGCGTCCTAGACAGGGGACACGTTCTTTGTTATGATGCGAGGCCCTTCTTTCTTGGTGCAGGACATGGCGAGGACCCTGGGCCTGGCCGATGAGTGGGCGAGTGCAGACGAGCCGAGCCGCTTCAGGAAGGAGAGTCGCGGCAAGGCAAAGCTTGAAGACTGGTGCATACGTCTCCCTGGGCAGCAAGGGAGCGTACTGGTGCAGGATAGTGCCGACTTCCTGCGGCGGCAGAGAGAGAGTTATGCGGGGCTTCCCCAAGCCGGGGATACGCGCGACGTCGATGGGTCGCGTGCCCAATTAGCCGAGGTCAGGCGGCAGCTGGCCGCCACTCAACAGGAACTGTCGCTCTTGGTAAGCTAAGTGCTGCATTTTCTATTTTTAAATGTGGAGCTTAGCTGACGGCTGTTGTTTGTTCGTTCCAGCGTGCCCAGCAGACAGCGATGCGGGGAGTGGCTGGCGGCGCATCTTCCAGTTCCTCGGCCCCTTTTCTTGAGATTGCCTCCCTCCGGGAGCAACTTGCTGGTGCGGTGGCTCGGGCTGCCCGGGCAGAAGAGGAGCGTGATGCCTGGGTGGCGACTATAGCAGAGCTGCGACATCGCGGTGAGGAGAGACCTTCTCCAGACATCCTGGAGTTAAGGGTTCTTCTGCAGATAATGAGGAGAGAGGCAGAGAGAGAGAAAGCCGAGAGAAGGTCCGAGGGACAGCGGGATCAGACCGAGAGGAGGGCCTTGGAGGCCCAAGTGAGGGAGCTCCAGCTGGGCCTTCAGGCCATCGTGCAGAGACTAGGAGGGATGGAGACGTGCTACGAGAGAGTGCGAGAGTTCGGGGAGCGACTGCGCCAGTCTGGTCGCTTTGCCGCTAGTGGCTTCTTTGCCACACCAGGGGAGGAGCAGCGAGTCATTGCTGTGGAGCCGGCGCCACGAGGCGAGGCGGGTGCTACTGCACGGGGATCCCGGAGGCTTCTGAGGGACCCTCACCTCAGGGGAGAGGAGAGGGACGCCTAGAGGGACGAGCATGAAGATAATGGCAAGAGTTGGCGAGCTAGTGGACCCGCCTCCTCTCTATCATTGTAGTGTTTATGACAGCTTATGTAGAATTATGAATGGAGTGATTTGATTTTCTGCTGCTTGTTTGTTCTCTTGTGCGTTCCTTCTTCCCTACACTTCTTCTCCTTTGCACTGTTTCCATGTGATGGGTCTGTCGAGACTCCACCCCGAGCGGAGAATCGCGTCTTGTTGTGACCATTTTCCACAGGAATCTGCCGTCTGTAGACACGCCAAAATTGACGTTATGTTGATCAAATCTCATGTCATTATATAAACGCCCCAAGTGGACTTCAATATTCCTATAAAATGAAGTTTTTCTATTTTTGTGAGTTTTATGCATTTTTCCTGCATTTTCGTGATTCACGACCTGAAGAAGGGCGTTATTTTCAACGTAGCGACCTGTCATAGGGCGTTTTCAAAAGAAGAGACGACCACAATAGAGGGCGTCAATTCCTGGTATTATCCATTAATTTCTGGAATTATCTACTTTCAAAATAAAAAGCATTTTGTGAGTCACGTTCTTCCTCAGGGCGTGTTTTTAATAAACGCCGTTACCTCAGGCGTGTTCCCTTAATTTTTAAACAAAGAAAGTTTTTATTTCCAAAATTAAATCTAGGAAGAAACGGCCTTTCCTAGGTCGTGTTTCAAGAAACGTCTCTGTGAAGGTCGTCAATTCATGATTTGACGCCCTGTCCTAAGTCGTGTTTTACTCCAGAGTCCTTCCTTTTTCCATCTTTCCCTCACAGTTCCCTGCTATCATTTGGTCTCTTACTCGATCTCGATCCTTCCTTGGATGCCTCATTGCCCGTTCTTATCTTTCCTTAGTTTGATCACATCCGCTTGAGGCACTATAAAATGAAGTCTTGATCGATCGTGTTGAAGGTTAAGCACTCATAAGATTGAACGTCCAGAACGCTTATTGCAGGTCACGAGCTGCATCCTCTGCATCCTCCGTTGGGCTGCATCCTGCTTCATCCATCTACTTCCATCACCATATTCACTCGGTTTTCCCCTTTACTGTCGTCAGGGACAACATGGTCTTCATCTTTTATATCTGTTTTTGTTTTTACTTCGTTCGTGTCTTATATCCCTCCATTCTTCACATCTGTTCACCCTTCGCCTGCGTTCACATCTTATTGCATCTTTCTTTTATCATCATACTCTCCCTTCCCTTAAGTCTTCTTAAGGGGTTTAAAAACAACAAAAAAAAGAAGGTACGCATGTCGATGTCCTCTTCCCGTTACATATTCTATCTGAATTGATACTATAGCACTTTGGCTGATCCCTTTCTTCTTATTTTTTTTTACTGTCTGTCTTGCAAGGTAATCAAAAAAAGAAAACCCTTCTCATCGGCCGGCCGATTGAAGAAGGAGGAAGAACTCTACATCATCCCGCGTTTCCATTTCCACCAGGTAAGTGCGATCCCTTCCCCGTTCTCATCTCCTCTTGGGACCCTCGCGTCTCTGGCGATCACATCATCTCCACATTAGCACCTCGTGCTATTTTTATTGCATCTTATGCATTTTATTTATTCATTGTTACATTTTGCTTCCTAAGTGTGGATTTTAATCCAATCTACACCGTCGAAGTCAATAATGACGGCCCTAGTCCCTTTTCTGGATGTTGTGTCAAATTTTACGGACGTCCTCCAAAACATGATAGGGTATCCCTAGACAACATAGGGTGCTAGTTGTCATATTCTTCGTCCAATCAATCACCCTGTGCGAGCGGTGAAGTGACACACGGGACCGCATGGCAGGTGCCTCATTACGAGGGCTATCATTAACAGGTGATGGAGGCAATCTTGGCCTGCACTCCTTCCATTTCTATAAATTCGTGTCCCTTTTATCCTCCCAGGTATATCGAGAGCTAACTCGAGGAGCACAAGTTCTCACGGGAGAGGAGGAGTTCAAAATTCTGAGAGTTGGATGGAGGGCGAATTTTCCCACTCCTGCCAGTGGTAGTAGTTCCAGGAGGCTTTCGGACCTCGAAGGGCACTTTAGCGAAAGGGCCCAATTACAACTCGTAAGCTGAGCTTTCCTGCCCTTTTTTCCATTCTTTTTTCTTCCTTTCTTTCTGACCAAACCTTCTCTCCATTCCCTGCATGCGTAGAGTGTGATGAAATCACAGATCTCATGGGAGTTGGCAGTGGCAGCATACCGAGGTCTCCCAGATTTTCAAAAGGCCAGGCTAGACGTGATGGGTTTTGGCACCTTTCTTCGGATCGAGCCGATCCAGCTCGACCTGGTTCTGATCCAAGCCTTGTGTGAGAGATGGGACCCAGTGAGTCGGGCATTCCTGATGCCCTGGGGGCACATGGTGCCCAGCTTGGAGGATGTGGTCCGGATCACAAGCCTGAAGGTGGAGGGCGAGGCAGTGACCGGGGTCACTTATGCGGATTACCGAGAAGGTGCTCGGAAGCTACTGGGTTTGGACCTAGATGGTCGGAAAAATAGGTCGGTAGCTAGGGCCTCCCTCATGGATGCATTAGGGCTCACCGACACTCGTCGGCGGGACGATGAATCCTTAGAAGAGTTAATGGAAAGGATGGAAATAGGATGCCATGCCGTGTACTGCACAGATTTCGGCAACTGGGAAAGATGCAACATAGATTTGAGAAGATTTCTCCTCTTCCTTTTGGGGAGATTGGTACTGAGCTCGAAAGGGGACGGTATCCAATGTCGCTTCCTGGAGCTGCTATCAGACCTTGAAAGAGTAGGGTACTATGCCTGGGGAGCCGCCATGCTGGCACACTTGTTTGCAGGTCTGTTCCAAGAAGCGGACCGTGAGATGACTGTGAGTGGTTTCACACCATTCATTCAGGTATTTTTGGTTTTGCTTGTTTTGTATTTGTTTTAATGTTTTTTGCAAGGTACTGATGACCTGCGCCGAGCAGCTGTGGAGCTATTATTACCTCCCCATGGGGAGAGCTCGGCATTGGCGACCCGCGATGGTGCCGCTAGCCAGGCGATGGGAACCCATCATGAGTGCGGCACCCCTAACCTACCAACTGATGGTGCTAAGACGGGAGCTACAGGAGTTCCCTACAGCGATGGTAAACTGGAGACCCTACCCAGACATGGTCGATGCCGACCAACCGTGGGTTCTATCAAGTCGTGCCCGGTTCGGACGGGAACTGTGGATGCACTGCCTGAATGAAATCGAGCCGCTTCGGCTACGATTGGTTATAAGGACTTTGGGACTGGCTCAGAAATGGGTGGATACGGCTGCGCCACCTCGTGTCGGGAGAAAGATGCGAGGACCGGCGACCTGCATTGACTGGCGCGTGCGGTTCCTGAACAGTATGAAGACTGGCAACGGGGTGGCACGATTGTAGAATCACATGCGCGGGATAGCGAGGACTACTTGCGTCTATATAGGACAAAGTACGCAGAGCGGCTCCAACCCCGGGGACTTGTGGAGGTAGATTTCCCCCTTTTCTCTTTTCTTCTTTCTCCTTTTTTTTTGGTTTTCTGGTGAAAATGCTGACTCGTATGGCTGCAGGATGTCCGGGATGCCATGATAGCGAATTTACGAACTCGCTTGGCAGAGATGGAGCAACAATTGGGCGATGCGAGTGCCTTGGTAGGTGTATATTGCGTTCCTAATTAAAGCCCCAGATCCCAGATGTTGGCTGCTAATTCACACGGTCGTAGCATGCCCAGATTGGCGCGGCTTCCCCAGCGATGGGAGTAGGTGGTGCCTCTTCCAACTTGCGGATTCCCACCTCAGAACTTGACTTGCTTCATGAGCAACTTGCTCACGCCACGCAGCGTGCTGCGGAGGCAGAAGGGATGCTCTGTATACAGGTAAACGTTTCAGTGTCAAGTTCTCTTTGTTTACGCCTTATCGCGTATCTGAGATGGTACACTCGGCAGGAAAAGGAGACGGAAGAAGCGCTTGCCCAAGCTGCGCAGAGGGAGGTTAGGATAGCAGAACTGGAGAGGGAACTGCGGCGTCATCCTGATGACGACTCCTCTAGGGATGCCGTGGAACTGAGGATCACTCTCCAGTTGGCGAGGGAAGACCGCGAGAGAGAATGTGCAGAGAAAGAAAGAGACGCAGAGAGAGAAAGAGCCAACAGATTGACTGAAAGGGAGGAACGAAGGGCCGTGGAGACCCAACTATTCGAACTCCGAATCAGCCTTGGTCTTGCTGAACGGTGGCTGAGAGATGGTGAGGAGCGCTACCGAAGAGCACGAGAGCGTGGCTTTCGTGTTGGTAGCTTCTCTACTGCTTCTGTGGATCAATGCCGGGGTGTGGGAATAGGAAGGGGAGTACAGAGCGGTAGGAGTACCGCTTTTCGTAGTTGGGTAGCGCCTTTGAGGGCGTTTTGCCCGAAGAGTAGTGGGACGAGTAATGCAGAGAGAGAGGGCGGAACTTGATGTAATTTTTTTGGTTTTTGGAATAAAATACAAGGTTCGGTTTGTTTGTTTTTCACCTTTGCTTCTGTTGCCTGAATCCCCGCACACATCACTGAAACAAACAAATCAGAATTTCTGTTCTGACTTGACCCCTTACTCAATAAGCAAATGGTCACTGTGACTGTCCTTGATAACTGGTCAAGGGGCCAAGCCTTTATTTAAGGAAGGCGAGAGAAAGATGTAGTGATGATAAATGCGACAGGCAAGCATACGAATGCAAGCGGTATTAAAAGTGAGATGCTGCACGCAAATGCAATCATGCAAAATTGATTTGTTTTCTTTTTTATATTTGGCATTTTTTTGTTTTATCATAAAAAGATTTTTTTTTGTTTGCAAATATGTACATTTTCTCTTTTTCCTTTTTTGTTGTTTTTATCATTTCAATTTTTTTTGTTGCTAACGCCCGACAAGCACCCAAATGGCACCTAACCTACGTGAGAACATGGGTTTCTTACTAACCTCCCAGGTATCCTAAGTGCACATCTAGGTTGATTTGGGCCTCTAGACCCCTCGAATGATGATCCTGCCGGCTAAGACTTACCCTGATGACAATACCGTCATGCCATGCTTAGGCTCCCAGTCGCTTCCGACCACAGGGATTCACCCAAAAGGTGTTTGAGGTAAGAGATTTGTCCGACCCGGGTCTGTTTCCTCACAACTCTAGATGGTATATGATGGAACACCCTGGAACCCTAACGACCAACCGCGCGATGCTGACCCGGAATCAGACGCCGTCGCACCCATAGGTGACGCGCTTGCATTGGCCTAAGCCCGAGGTTAAACAAGAAGACATCAAGGTGGTAAACAGGGGTCTTGACCAGCCAGAAACACGGAGACTCCTTCGCAGCGATAGCTTTTACTTTTCAAAGTAGGCAACCAAATGTGTATATTAAAATAAGGTCGCAGACCCTAGGCAGTTTTAACCCTTCAGAAACTCCATCGAACCTTCATCTTTAGAGGGAGAAGGAAGAGTGTAGGGGATAAACCTCCCGAGAGGACCGGCAAAGCCGTTAACCCGGTGAGCGAATAAGGGCCCATTAACTCTTTCCTTTCAGACAACTTCGGACCAAATCTCGAGCGTTTACATTCCACGACCCCTTTTGTGGATTCAGACTTTTGCTTTGAGGGGTTCCGTTTATCGCAACAGGTATGGTCACGACCAGGCTTTTCTCTTGATTTTGATTTTGTATTTCTTTTTGTGAGGGAGATAAAGTCGTTTGACGTTTGTGGGCTCCCTTTTCGTATGCCTGCGGGGACACTGCCCTCTTCTCGTGCTCTGATCGATGCTCGAGGAAATGGATCCTACTCTTGCCTTTGGGGTTTGAATTTCGGTTTCTCATGCTCAGCGTTTTAAGGGCGCCGACTGTCTCATTTGGTCGAAGAGAAAAGAATAAAGATTACAGCTTCCGGAGATCTTTTGGGTGGGGCCCCACCGTAGGTGATGCTACCGACTTTTTTTCAATAAAATACATAAGTGAGCACATGTTAGCTTCCTTCGAGCGAGCATAGGCCGACGTGGCCGGACAGGGATCTCCACGGTTCTGGCAAACCAAGACCCGGTGTCTACCAAGCCTTAATGGGCCCTATCCTAACATGAAGGTTAGATGCAGGGACTTAACTACATGGTGACTGCCACGCATCGACATTTTGAATTTTCATATTTTTAGTGGTTTTCAATATTTCTTTGTTTTTGATGTTTTTTTATCTTTTCATCATCATTTTTTTTGTTTTGTGCTAAGGGTAGTATTTCTTAAGATAAAGCCCATTCCAAGGGTGGGATAACTCGGTCCCTTCGGCGTTGACTAGCTTGTAGGCGTTGCCAGGGTACACGGCTTGAATTACAAATGGTCCTTCCCAATTGGGTTGGAGCTTAGAACGCGGCCCTCCAGGTTTGACAAAAATTCTTTTTACGACAATCTCACCGACTTTGAATTTTCTCTCAACGACTTTCTTTTGGTAAAAGCGAGCGAGTCTATTTTGATACACACGCGCGTGTTCGGCAGCGGCCAGCCGCTTCTCATCCAAGAGTTCCAACTGGGCGAGGAGTGAATTACGACGATCGTCGAAGGAAAATTCCTCGTCCAATTGTACCCTGAGAGAAGGGATCAGAGTCTCGTACGGGACTACCGCTTCCATACCATAAGTAAGGGCAAATGGAGTCTGCCCGGTGGGGGTACGGATTGAAGTGCGATAGGCCCATAGGGCTTCGATAAGTTTTTCTGGCCAGTCTGAAAACTTACTAGACTCGCAGGTTTTTTTGATGATTTTGAGCAATGTTTTATTGGTGGCCTCCGCTTGGCCATTACCTTGTGGGTAATAAGGCGATGAATGATGCAATGCAATTACGTACCTTTTGCAGAGGTCCTGTAGGTCCTGAGAAATGAACTGTGGCCCATTGTCGGTGACGATCGTGCTTGGGACGCCGAATCTGGCGAGGATGTTCTTCATGATGAATTTGCAGACTGTTCACGCCTTGATTTCCGTGTAAGCTTCGACTTCGGCCCATTTGGTGAAGTATTCCGTCGCAGTAAGGATGAAAGATTTCTACTTGGTGAGGGAATTGGGATCACCTAGGGGACCAATGATGTCGAATGCCCACATGGAGAAAGGCCATGGGGAGGATACTGGATGAAGTGAGGAAGATGGTGAATGGATTTTATCGGCGTGAAGTTGACACTTGACACACCTACGGACATAGACAGCACAATCCTTTTCCATAGTGGGCCAATAAAAGCCTTGGCGAATGATCTTCTTGGCGAGCATCTGACTATTCACGTGGCCACCGCACACACCCGAGTGCGTCTCCTCTACACATTTCCAAACCTCATCGTCACCAAGACATCTTAACAGAATACCAGTAAGGCTCCTCCTATAGAGTAGACCTCCAACCAAAGTATATTTCTGAGCCACCCTTCTTATGGCTTTCTGATGCGGGACGGACACGGGAGACGACACCATAAGGTGCCACCCTCGGACTATAGATGAAGACGCGACCAGCAATACACACCAGGGAGACACTAAGCCCGACACTACGAGCTCCTAGTGGAAAAACGTCGCTAACAGAAGTAGAAGCTCACTCGTCGTCCCAAGCGAGGGAAAGCGCGGACCGTGCGCGGTTAAGGAACCGGCAGAGGTCAAGGGTAGTCCGACTCAACTTCCGGACTCGGATCGAGTCACGGGACGGGTCACTCTCACTCTCACAGCGGTGACATGGATACACGGGCTAGTACCTACACTCTCGGCAGCGGCAAAAGACCGTATACTAGCTAAGAAAATGAATGCCAAGCGGTTCGGACCATTACCTCCACGCACCCGGCGTGGCGAAGACAACCCCGGCCGAATCACGGACTCCCGATTAAACAATATTACAGCAATACAATAATTTGACCCACTCCACACAGGGAGGTAAAAGGTCACATGTGGAGCCCGGGAATCACGCAACTCGGGTTGACGGGCAGCATCTTGATGTCGCCCGGCGGTGCCGAACTCCGCGTTTTCGTGCTTTCCGAACGGCGGGTTCTGCGGGCCCGCGGGGCCCACGGATGGCGCTGTCCTCCGGATCTGCGGGGGTGGGACCCACTATGATGGGGACCCCTGGTGGCGCACCTCCACGGACGGCGGTCGGCCGGGAACACCGATCGGGGGTCGATCGACCCCGATTCCCAATTGTTGAACTAGCTGCCCACGGATTTTGATTTCTGTTTTCCGGCGCGCGCTCCGGCGAAAACGGCCGCTGCGATCAATCCCGACGTCGGATCGGGACGCATAAGCTATCGTTGGAAAGCTCTCTTCAAATGCTTCAATCTAGACCCAGAGATATCTACTGGATCTGGTCGGATCAGAACTTTAATGAATTTACAAGTCCATGTTGTACAGTAACCGAAACCTTAGATTTGTAGGGTACTTGTCTGAGAACCATCGTTGACCGCCTAGTAAACCTCTGATTCAGCTCTTGAGCTCTTCTTCAAAGTGGTAGGGGATCAAACCACGGAACTGGGACTATTTTTGGAATTTTATTTGGAGATGGTAGTGATTTACTATGATTTTTGGGGTGACTGGTGGTCGGATCTGGGAACAGGGGGACAGAACTGTAGCTGGGACAGAGAACAATTTTTAGAAAATACGAAATGGATGAAACAAAAATTGAGAAAAATTGTGGATGAAGGGGTGGATGGGTGGAACCTTCACTAAAATTGGGCGAACCAAAATAAATCAAAAAGTGGACCTAAGACTTGAAACTCAGGGCGGGGATGAATCTGGACAGAACTCTGGAAGAACTGAAATGGAAGAGTGGACGAAAATCAAAAATTATGAAACAGAATCTGAATGAGAAACCAAAATTTATGGGATATCCTTGACACCTTTGAAACCTCCAGTAAAATTCCCAGATCGATCTGAGCTCGTGGCTGAGACACAAATTTCGTGGAAGTTGCTATGGTACTGCACGGGCAGAACTCCGATGAAGACGATGGCGGTGCGGTGGCGGCTCGTGGCGCCGGCGGCGGCGACCGGAACTGATAGGGTGGAGTCTCACCACCAGAAGGAAGACTTCACAGCTTCAAGGGGAGAGGGAGGGGCGGCCTAAGCCTTGCTCAAGGGATTTTCTTCCAATTCAAATGCATTAATTCTACTAAAATAGAAAATACAAGCTTAAATAGGTTACATCTCACATCCATCCACAACCATTGGATCTAGGGGATGGGAATGGAGGGTTGGGATGGAGTGTGACACACACACACAAAATAATATAAAAAAAATAAAGGGGGGGCGGCCCTTGGACCAAGGAGAGAGGGTGGACTAGTTGGTGGGGGTAGGTGGCCTCCCATGTGGACTTTTCTAGTCCATTGTCCCCCATGTGTCCAATTCCCATTCAAACTTCTAGATGCTCCCATGTGGCATGTTGACTGGCCCCATGTGGGACTCTAGGCTGAGGTGGCCCAATGGGGTGGGGCCTGTGGGGCCCGTGGGGCCCACGGGGTCCGAATTGCACATAGGCCCTTATTACAATCAAAATGGCAAACCGAATGCAAAGAAATAAACACAAATTGCACACACATAAAGTCTAACTAAATATAATAAATGGGGAGGCTCAAGGCGGAGTCTCCAGGCTGTCTCCGAGCCAGATGGACGCTGAGGTGGCTCATGTCGTGCTCCGTGTGCGGTACCGGTGGCTCGGCGTATCGTGCCGATCAACTGCTCGGGTGTCCGCACCAATTCTCCCCGGGTGGGAGAAACTCGACCCTGTCGAGTAAGGGTCTGCATCGCTCCTGTATCGCTCCAAAAGGTCTGGATCCATCCGCTGCAACTCACCATGTGTGATCCATGTGTCCTCAGTAGCGGGCCGTCCTCTCCATCTCACTAGGTAGCGCGAGTAAGATCCACTCCTGGTAACTGTCACTTGCTCGTCCAGTATACGATCTATATGCTCACGTTGCCGTGAAAAAGGGGCTGGAGGTGGAAGTGGATACTCAGGTGTGGGATCACTCTCAAGGGGAGGAGATGGCTCAAAAGGCTCACTAGGGATCACCGCTGGGTCCCTATATGCAACAAGATCCGATACATTGAAGGTAGAGCTTATACCATATTCCTCGGGCAAGTCCACAACGTACGCATTGGATCCAACGCGTTTCAACACTCTGAATGGACCGGCTCCGCGAGCTTGCAGCTTCTTAACGGTTCCAGAGGGAAACCGTTCAGGTCTTACCCTGATCATGACGTACTTGCCCTCATGGAACTCTCGGTGGTGTCGGTGGGCATCGGCTAACTCCTTGTACCGTGCATTGCTGGCCTCAATGTGACGACGGATGTCGTCATGCAAACTCCTAACATGCCTAGCAAATGACTCGGCCGACTCCGACACTCTAGCATGGATAGGCATGGGGACAAGGTCAACGGGTTTCCTAGGCCTACGACCTGTGACAATCTCAAATGGACTCATGCCGGTAGACCTATTCACCGAATCATTGTATGCAAACTCAGCCATAGGTAAAATGAGATCCCAATCCCCAATGCGCTCCTTAACTAGACACCTCAAAAGATCTCCCAGACTCCTATTGACCACCTCGGTCTGACCGTCTGTCTGGGGGTGATATGCAGTGGAAAACTTGAGGTGAGTACCCATCATATGCCATAGTGTCTTCCAAAAGTAGGAAGTGAATCTAACATCACGGTCAGACACTATAGTGCGAGGCAACCCGAACTTGCACACCACATGCGTAAGAAAAAGGCGGGCTACCCTCGAAGCATCCGAAGTCTTCGAGCAAGGAATAAAGAGGGCCATCTTCGAGAAACGGTCAACCACCACATAGACCGAATCATGCTTCCTGGAGGTACGTGGCAATCCCAAAACAAAGTCCATACTAACATCCTGCCACGGGGCATCAGGCACGGGAGAGGCGTATAAAGGCCCGAGCTTTGCTTCTTCATCTTGGCCGTAGCACATGTACGGCACTGAGCCACGATGTTAGCAACATCGCGCTTCAAGCTCGGCCAATAAAATCGATGCTCCACTGCCTCAATAGTCTTGTTCCGACCAAAGTGGCCGGCTAGACCTCCCGCATGTAGTTCCCACACTAAGAAATCTCGAACCGAAGTTCGGGGAACACATAGCCTGCTACCTCGAAAGAGGTAACCCTCCTGAAGCACATACTCATCAAGATCTCTCGAGGGTCCGGCCTGGAGGGTGGTAAAAATCTGACCGAAGTCAGGACAATCAACATAGGCCTCCTTCATCTTCTCTAACCCTATGACCTCGGCACTCATGGTGGTAAGCAAACATGCTCGCCGACTCAAGGCATCAGCCACCTTGTTCTCCACTCCAGCCTTATGTTTCAGCACAAAGGTGAACTGCTGGAGATACTCGACCCAACGACTATGACGCGAGTTAAGCTTCTTTTGCGAATGGAGGTACCTCAATGCCTCGTGATCGGAGTATAGGACAAACTCCTGATGTAAAAGATAGTGCCTCCAATGCCTAAGAGCCTGAACAACTGCGTAGAATTCTTTATCATATGTGGAATATCGCAGTTTCGCGTCATTCAGCTTCTCGCTGAAATATGCGATCGGGTGGGACTCCTGACTCAAAACTCCTCCAATCCCAACACCCGACGCATCACAAGAGACCTCAAACACCTTCGAGAAATCAGGCAGTCGAAGGATAGGTGTCTGGGTCATGCGCTCCTTGATGTCCTTGAAGGCGGCAGATGCGGCCTTCGTCCATACAAATGTGCCCTTACGGATGCAATCCGTGATCGGGGCGGTGACGGAGCTAAATCCGCGGATAAAGCGACGATAGAACGTCGCAAGACCATGAAAGCTGCGGACATCATGAACCGTACGGGGTTCCGGCCACTCAACAATGGCCCGGACCTTCTCCGGATCGGCGGAGACCCCAGTACTAGACACAATGAAACCCAAGAAGGTAAGCTGAGGTGTCATGAAGGCACACTTCTGTGGGTTCGCAAACAACTGCTCTCGCCGAAGAAGTAGACAGACCTGCCGAAGGTGGTCCAAGTGGTCCCCTGTGGTGCGGCTATAGATAAGGATATCATCAAAATACACCACTACAAAGACTCCAATGAAAGGTCGAAGGACCTGAGTCATGAGCCGCATGAAAGTGCTAGGGGCATTGGTCAACCCAAAAGGCATGACCAACCACTCATATAGACGTCCTTGGTCTTAAATGCGGTCTTCCACTCATCACCTGGCCTAATCCTCACCTGATGGTAGCCACTCTTAAGATCGATCTTCGAAAAGATAGTGGCACCTGCCATCATGTCTAGCATGTCATCCAGGCGAGGAATAGGGAACCTGTACTTCACGGTGATCTTGTTGATGGCACGACTATCAATACACATTCTCCACGTGCCATCCTTCTTCGGGGCGAGTAATGCGGGTACAGCACATGGACTCATGCTGTCCCGAACAGACCCTCTCTGCACTAACTCATCGACCTGCCGTTTAAGCTCGGCATGCTCCGTGGGACTCATGCGATAATGAGGAAGGTTGGGCAAAGAAGAGCCCGGAACAAGGTCGATGGCATGCTGAATATCCCGCATAGGTAGGAGTCCCTCGGGAAGCTCATCGGGAAAGACGTCAGCATACTCCTGCAGAATGGGAACAACCTCGGGTGGGAGCTCACCCTCGGAGTCCCGCTCCACCTCTCGGACCGTAATGGCAAACACCGGACAGCCCTGACTAAGCTCCTGCTCCATCTCCCGGGAGCTAATCATCATCAATCTCCTCGTCAAGGGCTCTCCTGGGCCAGAGGTAACGGTCATAGCCCGAGCTGGGGATGGGGTACTAGGCCCGGGGACGGAAGGCTTCGGAGTACTAGGGCCAGTAGGACCCCTGACTGATGGGCTCCTGGGCCGAACGGGTTGGAGGGTGACCCGCTGGCCAGCGTGGTCGAAGGTACAGGTGTTCGACCGGCCATGGAGCGTGGCATCCCGGTCAAATAACCACGGCCTACCAAGAATGATACTGCCCACTTCCATGGGGAGGACATCACACCAGATCTCGTCACGGTAGGAGTGGAGCTGCAGCGGGACCAAGCACCGTAGCCTGACCGAAATGGAAGTGGTATCCACCCATGATACCTGATAGGGACAAGGATGGTCTACGGGTGTGAGACCAAGACGAGCGACAGCGTTCGTGGAGATTGCATTGATGCAACTGCCGCTATCGATGACCACCTTGCAAATTTGCTTTCCCAGCCTACAGAATACATGAAGGATAGTGGTCCGACGCCAGTCATCACTGACCTGTGGCTGGGTGAGGATACATCTGACGACCCCCACGTGGATATCGTCCGACTGCTGGGCATCCTGGGCCTCACCTCCCATCTCATAGTACTCGTCAGCTAGCTCTTCATCTGCCTCATAGCTGACTAACTCGAGGCCCGTAGGGGTGGTATCCTCGGCCTGTGTGTCCCCAATGTGAAGAGATGGGCGGGTGGGACACTGGTTGGCGAAATGGCCAAACCCATTGCAGTGATAACACTGCTGCCGTGATCCACTAGGCTCCCCAATCATAGGTCCTTTACCTTTATCCTCCCGACGGATAGGAGGCGTAGGCAACAAAGGACGTGCAGGAGGTGCGGGTGCCGGTGGACGGACTGTGGGTGGGGCCGTAAGATGCTGGGGACGAGGAAGGTCCCTCGGGGGTGGAGGACGAGGCCTAGGAGCAAAGGGCTCGGGGCGAGCGGGCTCCTGAGGTCGAGCCATGGGGGCCCTCGGATACGTGCCAGATGAGCCACGGGACTCGACACTACGAAGGGGAAAAGAGCCCAACCGATGGGGTGACTCAAACTCGGCCTCGAACTGCTCCAATTCGAGAGCAATCTGATATGCCTGCTCCAAAGTGGTGGCATTGCGGCGAAAGAGTTCATATTGATAATTGGGCCGCAAACCTCTCCGAAAGCGGGATATCGTCATGGTGCTCTCTTCCGTGACCCCGCACCGCAAATAATACTCATCGAACTCGGCGGTGTACTCGGTCACGGATCGGTTCCCTTGGGAGATGCTTTGCCACTTGTCTATGAGACGTTGGCGATATGAGGCGGGAAGGTACTTCTCCCTCAACTTGGTTTTCATATCATCCCAAGTACCGATCTGGGGTTGACGTCGCTGGTTGAGCAGGCTCTCCACATTGATCCAATAAGTTTGGGCCTGCCCTTGCAGCTTCATCTTTACGTATCGGACTCTTCGGTGGTCCGTCATCTCAAACCACTCGAAGTACCGGTCCATGCCGGCCTCCCAATCTAAATACACCCTAGGGTCCAAGGACCCGCTAAAAGTGGGAGGGTCCGCACGCACACCCCTAAGAATGCGGTCGTCATCCTCGTCATCACGATTCCGTCGTTGATGACGACGACCGTTACCCCCGTGATCATTGTCGGAGGCATAATCATCCACTATAGGCGCCTGTTGCCTCCCGACATCCTCCACCTGAGCCCTTGGCACAGCGGGTTGCTGCACCGGCTCTTGTTGGCCGTTCGTCGGCGCGGGTTGCGCCGCTACTGGGCCCCTCTCTAGGACGGCAATCCTCCCAACAAGGCCTTGAATGGACTGCTCCGAAACACCGGCCCGATCCTCGAGGACCTTCATCCGCCCTTCTAGACGCATCCCTATGCCATCCATACGCGTACTAAGACCATCCATACGCGTGTCTAAACGATCCATGATGGCCCGAAACATCTCGGCCGTGGAAGACTCATCGGAACTACGGGCTCGGGACTCCGCCATATTTGGTGGTGGCAAGTACTGGGTACCTCGACGGATGGGCATGCAACTGACACACGACCTAGAAGACACCGACGAATGCAAACACACACTAAATGATGCACTTAGACCTAAACCAATATCGGGTACGGGGCGAAGTTAATCGATCCGAAGATCACTCCCGCAAGTGTGCGACCTCCCGGTAGGCGTAGCCTAACGTTCGGACAACACCTTTTAAGATACCGAATTATCGGGATGAAATGCAATTTAAAACACACTTTTTTTTGTTTTGAAAATAATGATGATCCTAGACTTGACTTAGACCATGATGCATGACTTATGCAACGACTACCCTAGACTCGACTTGCTCTGATACCAAACTGATGCGGGACGGACACGGGAGACGACACTATTAGGTGCCACCCTCGGACTCTAGATGAAGACGCGACCAGCAGCACACACCAGGGAGACACTAAGCCCGACACTACGAGCTCCTAGTGGCAAAATGTCGCTAACAGAAGTGGAAGCTCACTCGTCGTCCCAAGCGAGGGAAAGCGCGGACCGTGCGCGGTTAAGGAACCGGCGGAGGTCAAGGGTAGTCCGACTCAACTTCCGGACTCGGATCGAGTCACGGGACGGGTCACTCTCACTCTCACAGCGGTGACATGGACACACGGGCTAGTACCTACACTCTCGGCAGCGGCAAAAGACCGTATACTAGCTAAGCAAATGAACGCCAAGAGGTTCGGACCATTACCTCCACGCACCCGGCGTGGCGAAGACAACCCCGGCCGAATCACGGACTCCCGGTTAAACAATATTACAGCAATACAATAATTTGACCCACTCCACGCAGGGAGGTAAAAGGTCACATGTGGAGCCCGGGAATCACGCAACTCGGGTTGACGGGCAGCATCTTGATGTCGCCCGGCGGTGCCGAACTCCGCATTTTCGTGCTTTCCGAACGGCGGGTTCTGCGGGCCCGCGGGGCCCACGGATGGCGCTGTCCTCCGGATCTGCGGGGGTGGGACCCACTATGATGGGGACCCCTGGTGGCGCGCCTCCACGGACGGCGGTCGGCCGGGAACACCGATCGGGGGTCGATCGACCCCGATTCCCAATTGTTGAACTAGCTGCCCACGGATTTTGATTTCTGTTTTCCGGCGCGCGCTCCGGCGAAAACGGCCGCTGCGATCAATCCCGACGTCGGATCGGGACGCATAAGCTATCGTTGGAAAGCTCTCTTCAAATGCTTCAATCTAGACCCAGAGATATCTACTGGATATAGTTGGATCAGAACTTTAATGAATTTACAAGTCCATGTTGTACAGTAACCGAAACCTCAGATTTGTAGGGTACTTGTCTGAGAACCACCGTTGACCGCCTAGTAAACCTCCGATTCAGCTCTTGAGCTCTTCTTCAAAGTGGTAGGCGATCAAACCACGGAACTGGGAAAATTTTGGGAATTTGATTTGGAGGTGGTGGTGATTTACTATGATTGTTGGGGTGACTGATGGTCGGATCTGGGAACAGGGGGACAGAACTGTAGCTGGGACTGAGAACGATTTTTAGAAAATATGAAATGGACGAACCAAAAATTGAGAAACATTGTGGATGAAGGGGTGGATGGGTGGAACCTCCAGTAAAATTGGGCGAACCAAAATAAATCAAAAAGTGGACCTACGACATGAAAATCAGGGCGTGGATGAATCTGGACAGAACTCTGGCAGAACTGGAATGGAAGAGTGGACGAAAATCAAAAATTATGAAACGGGATCTGAATGACAAACCAAAATTTATGGGATATCCTTGACACCTCTGGAACCTCCAGTAAAATTCCCAGATCGATATGAGCTCGTGGCTGAGACACAAATTTCGTGGAAGTTGCTGTGGTACTGCGCGGGCAGAACTCCGATGAAGACGATGGCGGTGCGGTGGCGGATCGTGGCGGCGGCGGCGGCGACCGGAACTGATAGGGTGGAGTCTCACCACCAGAAGGAAGCCTTCACAGCTTCAAGGGGAGAGGGAGGGGCGGCCTAAGCCTTGCTCAAGGGATTTTCTTCCAATTCAAATGCATTAATTCTACTAAAATGGAAAATACAAGCTTAAATAGGTTACATCTCACATCCATCCACAACCATTGGATCTAGGGGATGGGAATGGAGGGTTGGGATGGAGTGTGACACACACACACAAAATAATATAAAAAAAACAAAGGGGGGGCGGCCCTTGGACCAAGGAGAGAGGGTGGACTAGTTGGTGGGGGTAGGTGGCCTCCCATGTGGACTTTTCTAGTCCATTGTCCCCCATGTGTCCATTTCCCATTCAAACTTCTAGATGCTCCCATGTGGCATGTTGACTGGCCCCACGTGGGACCCTAGGCTGAGGTGGCCCAATGGGGTGGGGCCTGTGGGGCCCGTGGGGCCCACGGGGTCCGAATTGCACATAGGCCCTTATTACAATCAAAATGGCAAACTGAATGCAAAGAAATAAACACAAATTGCACACACATAAAGTCTAACTAAATATAATAAATGGGGAGGCTCAAGGCGGAGTCTCCAGGCTATCTCCGAGCCAGATGGACGCTGAGGTGGCTCGTGTCGTGCTCCGTGTGCGGTACCGGTGGCTCGGCGTATCGTGCCGATCAACTGCTCGGGTGTCCGCACCACTTTCTTGTCCTCTGTGGTGGCCCCTTCAGGATAAGACTGATCTTGGCAGTATTTGACGATTTCATAGAACCATGGTTTCTCTTCATCAGCCAGTTCTTCTTCAACCTCTGCCAACATGATCTCCCTCTTCTCAAGGATATCTTCCTGCAGGATCTTTCTTGCTATCCTGTCTTTGATATTTGCGTAGGAAGCATCATCGATTGTAGGGGCGTGAAGTTTGTAGATGGAAATAGACTTAGACCATCTTCCTAGAGGGAACCTTATGGATGATGCCAACGAGGCGAGGGCATCGGCGAGAATATTCTGATGACGAGGGACATGAACAAAGATCAGTTTTGTGAACAGTTTGGTAAAGGCAGCAGTGAGTTCTTGGTATGGCTTGAGTTTGGGATCGCGAGTGCGATATTTAGTGAGCACCTGGCAAAGAATGAGTTGACTATCACCTACGACTCGCAACTCAGTGATACGAAAAGAATGAGCGAGTTCTAGGCCAGCTAGAAGAGCTTCATATTCGGCTATATTGTTAGTAACTGGAAATTTGAGCTGGTATGCCAATGAGAATGTGAGGCCTTCAGGCGACAGGAGGGCGACGCCGATTCCTCTCCCTTGCGAATTCAGAGCTCCATCAAAATATAGCATCCACATTGGCTCATCTGATTGGTTGACGGACATTAGTTCCTCATCTGGAAACTCTGATTGGACGGGATCGAACTTGGGAAGAGGATGGTGAGCGAGATGCTCGGCTATGGCATAGCCTTTAATCGCCTTTTGCGGGATGTAGGTGATGTCGAACTGAGAGAGAAAACTTTGCCAGCGTGCTAGCCTATCCGTAAGGACGGATTTCTCCAGAAGGAATTTGATAGGATTCATTCGAGCAATCAAGTGGACCTCATGAGCCAAGAAGCAGTGCTTCAATTTTTGCACTACCCAAACGAGGGCAGCACAGGTTTTCTCCATGACGGTGTACTTCTGCTCATAGGGATTGAGAAGTTTGGACAAGTAATAGGTTGCCCGTTCCTTGCCTTCTTCATCAGCTTGTGCGAGGACGGCTCCCACGGAGTCATCCAAGACTGAGACGTAAAGGATCAAAGGTTTTTCTGGTTTAGGTGGAATGAGAACGGGTGGACTAGCCAGATATTCTTTTAACCCTTCAAAAGCTTTCTGACACTTAGAATTCCAGTGGAATTCTACTCCTGGCTTGGTCAACTCGTAGAGAGGTCTACACCTTTGTGAATGTTGGGACACAAACCGACGAATAAACTGCAACCTCCCGATTAAACCTCGGACTTCCCTCAAATTCTTGGGAGGCGGCATATCCCTGATAGCCTTAGCTTTGTCAGGATCTATCTCGATCCCTCTTTTACTCACAATGAACCCCAGCAATTTACCCGATGACACACCAAACACACACTTTTTCAGGTTCATTTTCAATTGGAACTCCCTTGACCTCTGCAAGACCTTAGCCAAAACTTCTGGATGTTCCATCTTGGTCCTTGATTTCACCAATAAGTCATCCACATACACTTCCAGATATATGTGCATCATGTCATGAAATATGGCCATCATCGCTCTTTGGTAAGTAGCTCCAGCATTCTTTAATCGGAACGGCATGACCACGTAACAATATGTTCCCTAAGGGGTAGTGAATGACATCTTTTCCTGATCCTCTTCTGCCAAACGAATTTGATTGTATCCTAAAAATCCATCCATAAAAGAGAGGGTCTCATAACCTGCCGTGTTATCGATCAACACATCAATGTGAGGCAAGGGAAAATCATCCTTTGGACATGCGCGGTTAAGGTCCCGTAAGTCGATGCAAATCCTGACTTTCCCATCTTTCTTCATGACCGGGACAATGTTCGCCACCCATTGAGGATAAAGGACGACTCTAATGAACCTGGCTTTGTGGAGCTTATCGACCTCTTCTTTCATTTTCAAAGCCATTTGAGGGTGGAAACGACTTAACCTTTGTTTTACCGAGACGGACCCTGGTTTTAAGGTTAAACGGTGTTCGACCAGGGTTGAATCTAGACCCGGCATATCCTCGTAGCTCCATGCAAACGTGTCCTTATATTCCTTGAGAACCTCAATTAATGCCTCTTCTTCAGAGGGTGGTAGGTTGTCACTTATGAGGATGATCCTAGGGTCTTCCTCAGTTCCCAAGTTGACTTCTTTGGTGAATTCTTCTACGGCGGTTGACGGCTCGTCGAATCTCCTCATTCCACTAGCATATGCGCCCGCCGCATCCTCATATTCTTCACCCTCATCTTCAGTGGGGCATTCTTCATCCGTGATCTCGTAGACTCCATACCCTTCATCAAATGCACAGTCACCCTCACATTCTATTTCCGGTAGCCGGATGGGATTTTCTAACAATTGGGGGATGGCAAGAAGGGCCTGACATCTGGCGGCTAAATCCAGAAGGAATCGACGAGGGATCTGCCTACCCTTGTATTTCTTCCTAGGTACCACCCTTGGCCTACATTCCTAGATTGACTGACAATTTTTACAGAAGAAGAGGAAGACGAAGAGGATGGTGTAGAATGTACACGAGAAGACCCCTCAGAGGAGGGGTAGAAAAGGTCGCTCATCGGACCTTGGACGGATGGTCCGCAGGGCGGTACGCACCCGTGGGAGATGTAGGAGGTTTCCTCAACGAAGATGTGTTGTTGGGGAGTTTGAAAATTGACGTTTTTTTTTTCGTTTTCAGTTTTAATGACAAAGCAGTGAAAAGAGATTGGAGGAGAGAGAAAAGTGGTTATGGCTAGAGAATTGTGAGGCTCATAGAGCAGATCATGGTTGAAGACCTGGCGCGGGTTGAGAAGCCCGCGTAGGTATGTAAGCAGAGAAGGGGATCTGGGAAGATCATCAGACAATTGTCTGGCCCGGGAAGACGATATCAGCAAAGGCTGAGACGAGTGGATGGAGAAGATGGCGGCTAATGAGCCGTCGACGGCAATGTTGAGGACGGATGAAGATCCGTCGATGACAGGGTCCTTCTGGCGAGGACGAGGATAGTTTGGAACCTTGGCAAGAGTGGTAATATTCTCTGGTATTTTGGAGATCAATGGTGGTCCTTCAAGCTGCGGAGATGAGAACATCCTTTCCAGTGCAACGGAAATGTCCCGTATGTCGAACCATTTGTTCCACTCGCATTCCGGATCTTTGATCTTGCCTCTTTTGGTGATCCTCGGACATTTTTCAGCCAAATATACAGCATGTGATCTCCCATATGCTTCTCGTGGGTAATCTCCCATCTGAACAACAGGCCCTCTGTTGAAGTGGTTTGATAGAGTCCATGTGAGGGGCTTCCAATCCGCCTCGAACGGTCCTTTGAAGCCTAGGCCAAACCTCCGGTTCGGCCTAATTTCCTTTGGCGGTTTGAGCCTACCCTGTAACTGTGCGCCCAGACCTTTACCCTGTTGGTAGCCGATGTTCCTCATAATCTCCCACCCTTTGGAGTGAAAAGGGAGATATGATGTTGCGGTTGCCCTGACCGGCTCCTTTGGTGCTAGTGGAACGTGAGATGAATCACGTACGTCCAGTAGTGACAATATGGGCCGATGAGACGGCCAAACAGAGGGCAGAGAGGTGTTGATAGCATCCACTGTGTGAAGGACAGGTGTACTGACCACTTTAATAATCCTCCCATTGTAAGGAAACTTCAGGCACTGATGGTTGGTGGAAGGCACAGCGTCCATGGCTTCGATGTAAGGGCGACCCAGTATAACCTTGAATGTGGGGTCCATGTCGAGGACATGAAATTCCGTGGGAATTGACATGGGGCCTAGTTCTGCCTTCAGAATAATCATCCCCTGTGGCGGCCTTTTGCTATTGTCATAAGCCGTGACCGTGATCGAGGAAGGTCTTATTTGTTCCTCGTCGATCCCACACAACTGAAGAGTTCTCATGGAGATCACATTTATGGACGCACCCGTGTCCACAAGACACGGGTTTATGTATACCCCGTTAATTTTTATTGAAATGCACAGTGCATATTTTCGAGCTTCCTTGGGAGCGAGCTCGTAGTTGTGGAACATGATGGCCGGTTGTGTGTCCGTTGGGGTCAGGACGGTAGAGATCTTTAATTTCTACAGGGAGGTCCTCATTCACCATGACCCTTTGAAGGTACTCCATTAAGGCTGCCTGGTGGGATGTGGATCTTTGAAGTAGCTCCAGGATGGAGATCCGAGCAGGCTTCTTGTCCAAGTGTTTCAATAGATCATACTGTGTTCCAGGGATAGCTCTTTCTGGTTGTTCTCCATCATCCTTCTCTGGCTGAGATTGCTCAGGATTCTGACTGTTGTGGGGGAAAACCCTGTGGAAAATCCTTCCACTCCGGAGCACCATTGCCTGCGGATTTTGTACCTCTGTGGTGGTAGCAGTGGGTTTTAACAGGGATTTGAGGGGTAGTGGTGGAGAAATGGTTGATGAAGCAGGGGTGATGACGGGAGCAGGGATTCTGATGAGGGGTTTGTTAGGTGGAGGCATGGTGGAGGTAGAGGGGATATCACGCGGATTATGAAGGATAAGGGGTCTGGAAGGTGGAGGTGGAGACGAAGTAGAAGTGGGTAGGGCTTGAAGCGGGCAATGATTTTGAGGTGGGTGATGGGTAATGAGTGGTTTTGAAGGCATTAGTGGTGATACGGTGGAGAAAGACGGGGTTATGTATGGTTGACGGATGATAAGGGGTTTAGAAGGCGTAGGGGTAAATGTGGTAGAGGTGGATGGTAAAGTGGGGGAGTGGGAGAAGATGAGAGGGTGTGAAGGCGTAGTGGAGAGTGTCGGTTGATAGGGGATCGGGGTACGGATGAGAGGGCGTAATGGTAGTGGAAATGGTGAAGGCGATACTGACGCGGGTTGATGAGAGAGAGGTGCTACCCGGGCAAGGCAAGGGTGTTGCGTGATGATAGGATTGGCGGTAGAAAGAATGGAGGTACTTTCCTGGTGCCACACCTGCTCTCGCCTGACTTCCGGGAAGGAGGAGATGGGGTTAACCTGATGATTGGGCTGTTGGTGCTCCGGTAATGGATTCTGGATTATGCCCATGTCAGGCTGTTGTTGTGGGGCCTGCTGAGGCTGTTGTTGTTGTTGTGGTTGCTGCTGCTGATGCTGTTGTAACTGCTGCTGTGGCCTATGAGGAGGTCTCCTAGCCTTAAGAGCGGCGGCGTATCGTCTCATTTCATCCCAATCTATTTGATGTTCATCATTATATCATGGATGTAATCTTTGAAATGGAAGCAATAATCTACTGTGTGTCCTGGCTGTCTGTGGTAGACGCAGTATTTGGAGGTATCAATATTTGGGGGCCACACGGGCCTTTCTCTGGGTAGGGCGAGTTGGTTTGATGCCATGAGGGCATTAAAAATGTCTGCTAAGGTTTCTGGCAATGGTGGATAGTAGGCTCTCTTAGGACCGAGCGGCCTCCTTTGTTGCTGTTGGGGACCATAGTTCCCCGGAGGTGGAACTTGGTTGTACTGAAGCGGTGGTCATTGTTGCTGAGGTTGTGGTTGTTGTTGCTGGGGTTGACGTAATGGAGGCATATTATCCTGGGGTGGATTATTTTGGGGTGGAGGACGAAGAGGGAAAGGACCTAGTTGGAGGGGAAGTCGGGGCATTTGTGGAGGTCTTGGTTTGACTGCATAGTTGACATTGTTGACCGCACCCACTTGCTCATTTGTCACGACCCCTTCTGTGGCTCCGCCCGGGACACCAGCGCCTATTTTTCTGACCACTTTGGGCTTCAGCGACTCAAACATGTTCATAATGGGGGAGTCTTTTAACTGGGTTTGGATGTACCGGGCCCTTTCATAGAGTTCCTCCATTGTAGTAAGTTTATTCATGGCCAGGACGTGTCTGAACTGTGGGGTTGCATTAGACACAATCATCTTCACTTGTTCGGACTCGGAGAGGGTATCCCTTATTCTTTCCGCCAGAGACCTCCATCTATCAGCATAGCGGACAAAATCTTCGTCGGGCTTCATCTTTTCGGCGACTAGGTCGGTAATGGAGAGCGAGGGACCGACCCTATCCCTATATTTCTGCAAGAACCTTCTCTGGACTATTTCAAAATTCTCGGCCTCGCGGGGCTCTAAAGAATAGAACCACTCAAGCGCGGGACCATCCAATGATCTCCGAAAGAGGTATGCCAGGGACCTCTGATCATTTTGCCAATAGGAGGACTCATAGATGAAATCCTTGAGGTGAATGAAGGGGTTGCCGGTACCATTGTATCTGCGGTACGTGGGCATCTCGGAGGGAGGAAGATGAATGACGGGAAGGATTGGCAAAGCAACCTCCGGGGTGGCTTTCACGTCCACCATCCTTCTCAGATTTTGAAACTGCTCGTCCATGCGATTGAACCTATTGAGGAGCGATTGGGCGAGCTCCTCTGGAGGTGAAGGTGGCACTTGCCACTGGGGGAGAAACTATCTCTCGGAGACTTGAGGGGGGAACCCGGAATGAGAGGGAGCTGTCAGACTGCCGACAGTTGGCCCTGGCTGAAGCGGTGTGTGGGGAACAACGGGAGTTTGAGATTGTGACGGGAACTGGAATGAGGGTGGTTGTTGGCTCGCTTGTCCTTGAAGCGAGGGAGACTGGATGGCTTGCGCCAATGAAGGAGATGGAATGGCCTGCACGGACTCTTGGAGAGGTGCGATGGCCGGAGTTGATTCCTGGGGCGTGGGGGAAACATATTTCCCCTTCAGAATGGCCTGGAAGGCCCGGAGCTGTTCAGAGGTAAGCTCCGTGTTGGCGAGGACGCCCAGTAAGGAAGAGATATCCTGTGGTGGGGATGTGTCCCCGACAATAACCTGCACCTCATGCGAGGGCTCATGAGAAGGACCCGAGTCCATAGCATAGACTCGCGGGTCGGCTGACAAACCACGACTAGGGTGGTTCTCCTCAAAAGACTCGTGAGCCATGCTCACAGTTTTTCCAGAACGTAAAAACATACACTAGCAAGTAGGTAGCAGAGATTATCAAACAAGTGGATGCCTTTACGTCTTTTTTTTGTGTTTTGATTTTGATGATTTTTTGTGCTTTTAGCGAGATCCGAAGTTCACACAAAATGGGGACCCTAGTTTGTTTTTGTTTCAGCGCCGTGTCAGCTAGGGTCTCTCGTCTCACCACGAATGAAATGACTAACTCCGGGGAACTTCAATGGTACAACCAGCCCAGTGAACGAAGAGGAGATTCTTCGATGTCGGGGACTTACGGAGGTCCCAGTGGAGGAGATTCTAGTCCGTTGAGAGGAATTCTCAAACGGAGAGTCCTTCCTTCACCGGGAAAGGGTGATCCTTAAAAAAAATGAAAAAGGATATAAAAGAGGGATGGATGTATGCAATGGAATGCTGACAGAGATATAGAGTAAGAAAACAACAGAAATAACAAACATATGATAAACACCCAACCAATCACAACTGACAGTGCTGCTGTGAGCACAACGGGGGCGCGCGAGGGCGCCAAGGTGGAGAGGCACGGACGGTGCCGAACTTGCAAGGGTAGCCAAAAGGAAGCAGTAGAACGTCCCACCGTGATCGCCAATCTGTGAGCGACGTCACGCGGTTCGGGGAGCGGAGAAGACGAGGAGCGCGCGGGCTCCTCTGTTGTTTGCTGCAACACAGAAATAAAAGAAAAGAGAAGGGGCCACCACGGGAGATTGCTCCGGTGGGGCGAGCGGGATAAATGTAATATAGCAAGATATGGGGGTTAAACGGCCATAGCGGGAAGTGACTCGCCGCGGCCTCGGGGGGACGGGAATGGTGCAGAAATTAAATAGCAAGAATTGAAACGGCCATTGGGGAAGTGACTCGCCGCGGCCTCGAGAGTATGAGCAGATAAGAATATAGCAAAATATAAAGAGAATATAAGAGCGAGAATTTAAACGGCCATTGGGGAAGTGACTCGCCGCGGCCTCGAGAATATGAATAGATAAGAATATAACATATAAGAACGGGAATTTAAACAGCCATTGGGGAAGTGACTCGCCGCGGCCTCGAAAATATGAATAGATAAGAATATAACATATAAGAACGGGAATTTAAACGGCCATTGGGGAAGTGACTCGCCGCGGCCTCGAGAATATGAGCAGAATATAACAGAATATAAAGAGAATATAAGAACGGGAATTTAAACGGTCATTGGGGAAATGACTCGCCGTGGCCTCGAGAACAAGATGTGATCGCCAGGGGCCAAAAGACCCCAAAATAAAGAAAGTGATCGCGCCTACCTCAAGAGCGGGAGATGGCGGGTTGCTTCTTCCTCCCCCTTCGGCCGGCCGACGGAGAGGGCTTTCCTTGGTTACCCTTGCAAAACAGTAGACAATAAACGAACGGAATTAGAAAATGGCAGTGTAGTAACAATTATTTGCAATAAAAGTAACGAGATCGTGACCTGACACACACCTGGTTGGTGTGGTTTTAAACCCCTCTCGGACTCGAGTAGGAGGAAAATGCGATGATGAATGCAAGAAGTATGCAAGAGACGGCGCCCTTATGTAGGGAGATGGAGGATGCAGTATGATGAATGTATAGAACTATGGAGAAAAAGGGGAAGAAAAGGCTTATTGGAGGAGCCGAGGGTGAGATCTGGCGGAGCTCCGGCAGCGTAGGGACGACGTGGAAGCGCAGTGGATGAAGATAGCCTTCCTCTCGCGAGCCTGGACACCCGAGAAGCCGGCAGAACCTCCACCTACAAAAGACCCCACGGGTTAGAAATGACTCCGGTAGCCTCTGGGCTCCGGTAGCCTATCTGATCTCTGCTTGGCCCCTCCAGAACTGAGGGGGGTGGGCCTCTATTTATAGGGCTCCGGAGGGTGGAGGCGTCCAGGACCTTGGACACCTCCATCAGGGCCGAACTAATATTTTATTCTATTTTTATTTATTTTTTGGAATATTTTTGTGGAGGCGTCCAGGGCCCCAGACGCCTCCAACAGGTCCACCGAACCCCACCGACGGCCGCACGCGGTTTGGCACAACGCGTGGTTTCGTGAGCGGCGTCTCGTGATTTTGAAATGGGCGCGTCCAGCTGTCTGGACGTCTCCACAATTTGAATTTTTTCACACACGACAAACCGTCGTTCGGTGGGCGGCGCCCGTGAAGGGGTTGATGGAGGCGTCGAGGGTCCTGGACGCCTCCAATAAAATATATATTTTTTATTTTTATTTTGTTTTTCTATGCCAAAGCTAGTATTTTAATTTTTTATATTTGTTTTTATGGAGGCGTCCAGGGGCCTGGACGCCTCCATTAATATATTATTTTTTATTTGATTTTGGGCCTTGAAAAAGAAATCAAAAGAATGGGGGCGTCCAGGGGCCTGGACGCCCCCATAAAGACCCACCCGGGTCCCCGGTTCAGGCGTTGGCGGTTGTCCGGTAGACACCCTTCCTGGTTTCAGAACCTCTGATGCGTCCGACTAGTGTTGATGCCGTCCGAATGCCGTGACGAGACGATTCCGGATGCTGAGAAGGGCGGAAGAAGACTCAAGAAATGGAAGCACTCGAGCGATTCAAAATGCGTAAGCCGTCGCGGGGGCGTCGTATAGTAATATGAGACTTTCTCAGGAGACGTCAGGAATGACGTGTCTACAATATTGACGGAGTTTCACTACGAGTTTCACATTGCTTACACATATCTCTCTCTGTCAATAGAGTCAATTCTATAAGTACATGACACTTCGGTATGATGTCATTAGTTCATACGTTGCACTATAGGAACACTATCTTGGATATGAGGACCTCTCTATTGGATATTCCTTCCAATGGACTAGAAAATCATTGTTTCAAGGCCTCCGTAATTCTCCGCGAGCCTGGGATTCCCACTAGGACGCCGAGTTGGTTGTACCAATAAAAGCCCATTAGTAGAACACACTGTCGTGATTTCTGATTCTTGTTAAGTAACGGACTTGAACTGGACCGTCAGGCCCATATAACGGCCTAGAATCAGACCGTTACATTCTTCTGAGTCTACTTCGTTATCTCTGGACTCTGGTCATTGTAACGGCCCAGTATGGACGCGTTACATGATGTAACGGCCCAAACCATAACCGTTACATAGCTTGCATCTATTAACCCAAGGTTTAACCAAGGGTTGATATTCCAATGATTCTAGATGCACCTTGTGATCTGGAACTTATCATATTGCTTAAATGACTTAATTTAATGAATGAAAGTTAAGAAATATACCGTTATGCTATCGATTTATCTCCAAAAGCATAGCCTTGTTTAAATCATTCTTGACTCATATGTTCATACGTTGAAGCATTCATTCATTGGTTATTGTTATCATGAGATTGTTGGAAATGCTATATTATTGGCCATACTTTACTGTTATATGCGTGGAAGTAACTTAATTTATACCTGAAGATGCGATCGAGCACTGATTGTGTTCAAGGACTCTATGCTAGTCCCCTCGACTAATTGCCGGAAACATACTATTTTATAAACCATGGGATATGATGCTACTAGCGTCGCATTGCGCTGGGAGTACTTGTTTTATAAATAAGTGAAGATCCATGATACAAAGTGACATGACTTGACATTCTTGATTGTTATTCCACAGAAATTCACGAACTATGTACTCAAAAGAGACTAGCGCGATGAATATGTGGCACTGATCGTACATTCTTGTTACATGCTTGATTGAAAAGGCCAGATATCATGTTACATTCTTGCTAGCTCATTCTTGAACATTCTATCTCACATGATTATCTTGTTACTTTGGTTCTATCGCAGGATTGATTCGCATTGCATGATTTTATCTAATTCTCTAGAGCTAAAATGCTAATCACTTTAATAGTGCCTTCATGTTGATGCGAAGATACCTACTGGGCAAGTGTGCTCATGACCTATTGTTCAATGATTTTCAGGAGATGAAAGTAGTTCCCATTCGGATTCGGGTGATTCGAGCAGCGGGTCCGAGAGTGATTAAGAGTTGTCATGATAAGAGTGAAGACCTAGGAAGTCTAAAATGTTTAGATGGAGTCAATGTAATTTTTTTATTTCTTGAGTCAATTAGTGAAGAAGTCAAAGTATGTATTTTTGAATATTAATTGATTATGGAATAAAGTTGAGGTTTGATCACATCTTGTGCAATTGCATCTATTTATGTGATTGTCTCGCGCTCTGAATGTTCTTGCTTGCAAGAGGCTTACCATGCCGGTTGTTCGCGCTCCTCGAGCGAGTCTTCCGCTGTAAATAGAGGGTCGGGGCGTGACATGGGAGGTCGTCGGTGGGAGTGGGTTCAGGGAGGGGGGCGGTCACCGGTGGGAGGGGAAGGGGGGTTCAGGGAGGGTGGGGGAGCTCGGAGGGGGAGGAGGAGGCCTCCTCTGATCTCAGATAATTGGGCTAGGCCTCCGATTCTTGATTTTTGGAACCATATTATAGGGATTTTTTTTCCTTATGCGTCTACATGTTTGTGAAATATATTATGAATTATTCAATGCATGCCATCCGACATCCTTCATATGGACTATGGTGTATTCTGGGAATCATCTCAAAACCCTCTGATGAGGGTTCACGGGTGTTCTGTCAAAGAACAAAATCTGAGCACAAGGTGAAAGAGTCAACTCTCACAGTCGACACATTTCATCGAGAAGTCTGTTTCTAGCAAAGAAACAAAAAATCCAGTCGAAAGTGTCGACTCGTAGAGTCGACACATTTTGGTGGAGGATATTTTTATTCTTGATATTTTTTCCCTATTGACATTAAAACAGCCCTTATTGCATGTCATTTGATTTGGTTGAATATTTTTATTCTTCATGTTTGTTTTTTTTATAAGTAATGATTTGTATTATGTAAGAGAATGTACATTAAAACAGCTCCAGTCGGCTAACCTCCCTTCATTGCATTATATCATACTAGAAAAACTAGAAATGTGGGAAACTTCTAAGGAGCTTTACAATTAATGTTAAATCTTTTGAATATGCTAATATCTCGCTTCCTCTTTAACCTTATCAATGCTTCATGGAATTCTATGCAATGGCGGCTGTCTTCCAATATTTGGATTAGAAGATTTCCTTTAAGCACATAATCTCCTTGGAAAATTCTTTCACATCTCTGCTTCCAGAAATGTCAAACTGTGGTTCTCAGTAGCACTCTCACCAGCTTCAGAATTGGCCCTTTCTTAGGGCAGTTATTAGCAAGCTCTGCAATTTCCAGATTGAGAGTTTTAGGAGACCGGTGCAAGTCTAGCCTACTTAGAATTTCTTTCCAAATCCAATTAGAGTAAGGACATTCAAAGAATAGATGTTCTGAAAATTCACAATTGTTTTGCAAAAGTAGCACATAGAAGCAAGGTGTTGTCCTCTCTTTTATAAATTGTCCATAGTTGGGAGTTTGCTTAACACTGCTTGCCACAGACAGTGACATGCTCTTTGTATTGTCGGCCCCTTCCAGATCCATTCACTATAAAGCAAAGGTGTAGCTTTTGCTCTTATCACGTCCCAGCAATGTGCTGTAGTGAACAGCCCATTATTATGGTTCCATTGGATTTCATCTCTTCTACCTGATGTAATAGGGATCCCTGATATTATATTCCAAAGGTCTGCCATTTCCGAAGAAGCAGGTTGTGGTAAAGACCAACACCCATTGGTAATAAAGGCAGCCACCTTGCATTCCTTTTGTATCTCTAGATCTTGCATGCCATTTTTCTAGAAAAATCATGTTTTCAAAGAGGGTCATAAGGCCTTAATTTGAACTAGTTGAATGGCATTGGGTGCTTTTTCTACACACGAAAACCTCCTATAAATACATACTAAACTTCTAGGATACTCCTATAAGAGAGATGCCTTCTCCACATGCCTTAATTGAACCAAATAGAACCTTAGCATCAAGTGAGTGGAGGAATTGCTTCATTGTTGATTCCCTCTACTCAGTATTTGTGTCACCAGAAATCATACAATCACTTTCTCTCCAGCAGAGTCTGCAATTGAGAAAATGTTCAAATAGAATTTTGTCTTCACTCCATCTTTCAAATCTATGGAGTCCAAAAGATTATCAATCTCTTGATCTTTCACTTTCATGACACTCCAGTCTCGAGAAACATAATCAGCACAATCTTTCAAACATGGATGCAGGTACACTGCACTACTAACATCAATTCTCTTAAACTTCTCATATTTCCCGAAGTATCCTAGAAGTTTTTTCTATCTGGGACTCAGACACAATAGCACAGTGAAATCAATGTGTCCTGACAACTCATCCAAGAATTCGCCTTTGTAGTAGTGCAAGACGTCTCCGGTCATCTCCCGAAGGTCCTTTATGATAGAAATTCTCCTTTTACAATGATCTTCAGTTTATAATGTTTCTTCCACTATATCAAAGAAACCTGCCTCTGCATCAACTTTCAGGTGCCTCCTACTGCCACCTGATATACATGCTCTACTCAGGATACTTTCGTCTCATGGCATCTCATGATGGTATATCTTGGGAGCTACACATTGGCAAGTAGAAGAACTTCCTCTGTATGACTTCTACTCTATTAAGGCTGATAATAGATCTCAGCAGCTTGATGTTCTTCAAAAATGGGAGGAGAACATGAGTATTCTTTTCTTGGGCTATAAGAAGTTTTCTAGAATTGTGTGCGATGTAAGAGACGAGATAGGGGCTGCATGTCAGGAGAGGTTAGTAAAGGTCCCTAGCCTTCTCATTTTAGATGAAGGCCATACTCCCAGAAATGAAGACACAAATATTCTTTCTACACTAGAAAAGGTGTAAACTCCCCGTAAGGTGGTCCTTTCAGGGACACTATTTCAGAATCATGTCAAAGAAGTTTTTAATATATTGAATCTAGTGCGTCGTAAGTTTTCCTGAACATGGACTCATCATTACAAGATCGTGCTGAGTCCATGTTCTCAAACTTACGATGCACTAGATTCAATATATTAAAAACTTCTTTGACATGATTCTGAAATAGTGTCCTTGAAAGGACCATCTTACGGGGAGTTTGCACCTTTTCTAACGTAGGAAGAATATTTGTGTCTTCATTTCTGGGAGTATGGCCTTCATCTAAAATGAGAAGGCTAGGGACCTTTACTAACCTCCCCTGACATGCAGCCCCTATCTTGTCTCTTACATTGCACACAATTCTAGAAAATTACTTATAACCCAAGAAAAGAATACTCATGTTCTCCTCCCATTTTTGAAGAACATCAAGCTGCTGAGATCTATTGTCAGCCTTAACAGAGTAGAAGTCATACATAGAAAATTCTTCTACTTGCCAATGTGTAGCTCCCAAGCACGTTGGTAGAATTCCTTTAGGAATAATGATATTTAGCCAAAAAACTCTGAAGAAAGCTAATGAGCATGAAAGTATTTCCTGACCCTTGTGCATGTGCCAAAATGCAGCATCCAGGATTATCACCCACTGGATATCTCACCAAGAAATTGAAGCCCTCTATTTGATGTGGCTTCATTTGTTTATTTTATCTTATTTATCTTATTTATCTTTGATGTTGATCTGACTAAAAAATGTTGATTGTTTCGCTTTGATGTTCTTCATTTGGAAATTTTTAACAATTGGATGTTATTTAACTTGTTATATGCATAATGATAATTACCTTATTATTTAATTTTATGTTAGATAAATACATGGGGTATTCACCGTAAGCTGAGGTGCGTGGGTGCGACCTAACATTACACGCACCTCAGGAGAGCGTGTAAAATTTTGTCAATGAACCTTCCCGTTCAAGACTTTGGGATTGATGTGTATGTTCTCGTTTTTGGGGTGAGAATGTATATATCTACCTCAAAGTCTTGAATTGTCCCGTTAGGATAGTCTGTGAATGTTTGATCGCACTTAGGCAGTCATTTACTATATGTGTTTGTATGGTTTGTTGAGAATTTTGGTTGCGTCTCCTCACTCTTCTCTGATGTACCATTATTGATTTTGAGTGTTTTCTTAATCACTTATGAGTAAGTATTTAAGAAAATTTCAAAATCAATAAATATTTTTGGTATATCGAAGAAGTGTGGGGAGATGCTGCCAAAATTTTCAGCAAATCGTGCAACACAGATAGTAAGTGATTGTGCGATCAAACCTTCATGGATGGGTTAAAAAGTGATAATCTAATTAATAGTCCCTTTCCAATTGCAAATGGTCTACGACGAACGATGTGAGAAAATGGTTGTGAATATTTTTAGGAGTAGTGATTTCAAAGTTAGGATGTGTATTAACATTTATTGGGTGCAGACAAAATGATGACAGATCGTTCATGGATGTATCGTAGAATAGTTGATCGGGTGGTGTCGGATGAATTTAAGCATGGAGTTCAGAGTTTTGTTGAATTTACATTGGGGAATCCCAATGCAACAATCGACTGTGAAGGTCAAATTCGATGCCCTTGTTCAAATTGCAGAAACTTGAGGTGGCATTCACCATAGGATGTGCAACATCATTTGTACACGAAAGGGTTCGTGGATGGTTATATGAATTGGACGTGTCATGGTGAGGAATACTTAAGGTATGAGCCTGACAATATTGCAGGCACAAGTGGATACGTGGATATGGTTGTAGATGTTGTTGGTCCTAGTTTTAATGTTTATGAGGAACCTGCATACATGAAAGAAGCGCCGAATCAGACAGCCGGAAGATTTTATCAACTACTTAAGGATGCTGATGAGCCGCTGTGGGATGGTTGTGAAAAGCACACTCGGTTGTCTGCAGTGTCACAATTGTTGAACTTAAAATCTGAATTTCACATCAGTGAGACTTGTTTTGACTGTCTCCTCCTCTTGATCAAGAGTATGTTACCTCGAGACGAGAAGTTGCCAGAAACTTATTACCGTACTAAAAAGATGGTCAATGAACTAGGGCTTGGATATGTGAAAATAGATGCATGCCTAAATCACTGTATGTTATATTACAAAGACGATGCAGATAAGATATCATGTTCTATTTGTCACCATGACAGATTCAAACCTAAGAGAGGGGGCAATTTAAAGTAAAAAGATGTACCTTACAAAGTATTGCGATACTTCCCTCTTGTACCTAGGCTACAACGGTTGTATATGTCCTCGAAGACGGCTCGACATATGACATGGCACACCGAAAGAGTACGCCGTGCCGATGATATAATCAGTCATCCTACCGATGGTGAAGCTTGGATGCACTTTAGTCGTACTCATGTTGCTTTCTCAAAGAAGCCACATAATGTTCGATTGGGTTTATGCACAGATGGTTTTAATCCATTCGGTGGTTCAGTGACATCTTATTCTTATTGGCCAGTGTTCATGACACCGTACAACCTTCCGCCGGACATGTGCATGAAACGAGAAAATATGTTTTTGTCCTTAGTAATTCCTGGTCCAAAAAGTCCTGGAAAAAATTTGGACATATATCTCAGGCCGTTGATTGATGAGCTCAATTTATTATGGACTGATGGAGTTGTTACGTATGATGCATGTAGGAAGCAAACTTTTGTAATGAAGGCTGCATTGATGTGGACAATAAGTGACTTCCCTGTATATGGAATGCTATCTGGTTGGAGCACACATGGGAGGTTAGCATGTCCTTACTGCATGGAAGATACCAAATCATTTGTATTGAAACATGATGGGAAATCATGCTGGTTTGATTGCCATCGGAGGTTGCTACCAACTGACCATCCTTTTCGAAGGCAAAAAGACTCCTTTAAAAAAATTATAGTTGAAATGGATGAAGCAGACTTGTAAAGGGTGTCGGGTCGACATATGGCGACATGGGTGCAAATTTTACCAGATGTAATACAATTGTCTGGTAGCACACGCCAACTCTCTGGCTTTGGAAAGGATCACAACTGGAACAAGAAAAGTATTTTCTGGGAATTACCTTATTGGTCAACTCTTCTTGTACGACACAATCTGGATGTTATGCATACGGAGAAGGAATTTTTTAATAATGTGTTCAATACGATGATGAATGTTAAAGATAAAACAAAGGACAACGCCAAAGTGCATATGGACTTAAAGATGCTTTGTAAACATCCAGAACTGGAATTACAACATGTAAATGAAAAAACTGTGCAGCCTAAAGCAACTTACGTACTTAATGATACACAGATCAAGGAAGTGTGCCAGTGGTTGAAACAGATGAGATTCCCAGATGGATATGCATCCAACATAGCCCGTTGTGTGAATGTTAATGAGGGAAAAATATTTGGTCTAAAAAGTCACGACTGTCATGTGTTCATGGAGAGACTTCTGCCCATTGCATTCCGTGACATATTGCCAAAGCCTATATGGGGAGCACTGACCGAGTTGAGTCAGTTTTTCAAGATTTTATGTGCATCAAAACTCAGACTGAGGGATGTACAAACTATCGAAGAAAATGTGGTCACAACCGTTTGTAAGCTCGAGAAGATATTTCCTCCGGCATTCTTTGATTCGATGGAGCACCTGGTCGTCCATTTGCCATACGAGGCTATTGTCGGAGGACCAGTACAATTTTGATGGATGTATCCATTTGAGAGGTATGTCATAATTTTTTTAAGTTAAATGTTGTCCATGGTTGGTACATTTCATTGCCATGTAACTTGTTCTTGTAGGTGTATGCATGAATTAAAAATGAAAGTTCGCAACAAGGCGAAGGTGGAGGGTTCGATTGCTGAGGCATATATTCTTGAAGGAATATCGAACTTCTGTTTCATGTACTTTTAGCCAGATATTCTAACGCGTCGTACTCGACCTCCACGTAATGATGATGGGGGAGTTGATGATTCGTCCGATCGGCTCTTTATATTTAAGCATCCTGGACGTGCGTTCGGACGTTCTTCGACGCGCACGCTCGAAGATAGAGAGTTGTATGCCGCTGCGATATATATTCTTCTGAATTGCATCGAGATTGAACCTTATGTTGAGTAAGTTCATAGACTCACATTTCCAGTGATGTCCATAAGTTGTTCATTCTTGTTCTACAGTTCATTTAAAGTAGTAGTGTATTTATATTACAGATAATTTGATTCAGAATTAGCACAAAAATGTCCGAATATCCAGGACGTGGAGATTGAAAAAGAATGCAAGAAGTTTTTTTGCCAAATGGCTGAGACATCGGGTTAATGTCGATCGTTGAATATATAAGTTTGAGGTTATGTATGTCGAGGAGATTGAACCTTCATATAACTAATCAGAATTTACATATACGTTGGACAAGGTCTCATTACTGATCAAAGAGTACAACAGATAGCTTATGACCCCTCGACGGTTGCATGTGTCTATCCAGGATATATTGTGAATGGATACAGATTTCATACGAGGGATTATGGACGAAGTAAGTCTACGATGAACATCGACGTATCTGTTAAGGGAAGTTTATACAACGAAGTGGAATTGGACTACTACGATCTTCTTGACGAAGTCTTAGAACTATAGTATTTGGGACGAGACAATCACGTATACATATTTAAGTGTCATTGGTTTGATCCTAATTCTATCTGACATGACACAACTTATGAAATTGTCGATATGATGTCAAACATAGGTCTAAACTTAATACCTATGAACCGTTCATTTTAGCCGCACAAGCCCAACAAGTGTATTATTCAAGCTACCCATCATCGAAGAATAAAGATTGGTGGGCAATTTGTAGGGTTAAATCAAAACTCTTTCCCACTTATGAGTTAAATATGAGTGAAAACAACTCAGAAGTTGTCAGTGCTGAATATTTTCAATCAAACGAAGTCGGTGTTGTTGGTCGCACGCATATTAATCTAGACGAATCTGATGAGCCGCTGTCATTACGTAACGGAGATGAAGTGGAAGAAGTCGATCCGACGGAGCTAAATGTTGATGTTAGAGGAGAGGAGGAATCGGATGAAGAGGAAGAGTTTGAATCTGATGAGGCAAGTATGGATAACGAAGATGATGATGGGTTAGATATATCATCAGCATGATTGAGGGGCGCACATTTTTGTAATTCTGTAAGATATCTGTTCATTTTTTTCATAATTTTTAATAACATTGGTCTAGTCTTATCTAATTGAGTATTAATATGTATTAATTGTTTTGTTAGTAATAAAGAAATGGTCCGAGGAGGCCGTACTGGGAGTGGGAGGAGACAGGGCAGTGACAGGGGCTCTACTCCCTCCTCTTTCGCGTCTTCTTCGGGTACAGGTATAACTATTAAAATAGTTAGCTATATAAATGTTATAATCATTTACTAGCTTCAAATAATATTTTTATAGGTCCAAGTGTCGACTCACGACCACCTGTTGTACAGACGCCACCCCCACAACCTCTCGCTACAGGTATGTATGTTTTAATTTTCAGCAAAAAAATCATTTTACTTATGTTTATTAATTCTGATAGGTTCCAATACCCTCTCAGTTGTTTTACAGATGCCACCCCACCACCTCCCGCTACAGGTATGTATGTTTTAATTTTCAGTAAAAAATTTGTTTTACTTATATTTATTAATTCTGACAGATCCCAATATCCTCCCAGTTGTTTTACAGACGCCATCCCTACCACCTCCCTCTATAGGTATGTATGTTTTAATTTTCAGTAAAATATTCCTTTTTCTTATGTTTATTAATTATTACAGGTCCCAATACCCTCCCACCTGTTGTACAGATGTCATCCCCACTAGCTCCCGCTACATGTATGTATGTTTTAATTTTGAGCAGAATATTTTATTTTTTTTAGAAAGCCCTATTGTAATTCATAACCATATTTGATTTTCAGTAAAATATCCATCTGGTAACACTCTGCACAAGGATATTTGAATCACATTCAATGAGGGCTGACTGGCTATTGATAGTTTGAAGATATTTAACTCCATCTAATGAGTTCTCTGGCTTCGGCTATGATGCTGTTAAAGAAACCTTCTGATATGATTTGAATAAAGCTTCTCAAATGGTTTGTGAATTCATGTCTGTCTGCCTTGGAATAAATCTACTGATCTGACTGAAATTGACTCATGATTTGTCTGTCTGAAAATCCATGTTTGAATAATTTCTCTAAATTCAGTTATTAGTTTCAATTCACTGAACTGAATAAATGACCTGATATGGTTAAGAATGATTTTATGATTGACTATTCCTTGCTTCTGAATAAAGATTCAGACCTTGTCTTGTGAATACTTGATGGACATCATACATTTGTTATCTTGATTTCAGAGGTATATCAAATGATATGAGATGGAAGGACAAATTCTGTTTGTCTGAAAGTCCATATCATGTGTTGAGGATTAACCTCCACCTAGTACCCTGAATCAAGAGGTTGTCTCAGTACTACATTTCATAGTCTTTCAAACGGCATTATTATTTTTAGAGTCTCATTTCTTATTGGACTTTGGAGAGGGGGATTTCTACAGCCCATTCAAAGAGCAGCCCAACTAGGCCCGGCAGGGCCCAATGAGGCCAAGCTCACCCAAGTGACAGCCCACAGGGCCAGCTTAGGGAGGAAAGTCCAATAAACAGCGCTCGAGGGAACAACCCTCCTAGGCAGCCTCAAGGCTCGGAGGGCCCGAGCATCGGCCAGGTCATGAGTAAGGCCCACGCCCAAGCCATCTCTCCGCCCGGGAGAAGGAGGCAAAGGCTAGCCTACCCGACCCATCTTTTACCGAGCTAAGCCTATTGTCCAGAAAAGGGTTGGCCTCTGTAAGCTCGGAACGACCAACTAATGCTTATCTTCTCAGCCGTTAAGAGTCCGCAGCAGGCGAGAATTCAGGAAGACAAGGAACTTCTTCTTCCCCGCGAGGATAACGCTCCCACGATGAGGCCATAAAGGCCACGATGAGGACGTAACCCCCACCTAAAACTCCTCGGCTTGCAGGACTCCGAGAGGCGGCGTACTATTTAAGCCAGGGATACCCTCTGGTGCAAGGTAAGTCAAAAAAGGCAATCATACGCCCTAGAACTCCTGAGCACGAACCGCTTCACCTTCTCGGTGGAGAGGGATCTCGCGCATTAGCATTTCTCCTCCCTCACATTGCTCCCACCACAGCTCTACTGACTTAAGCATCGGAGGGTTTTGCCCAGGGACTCCTCCTGGGCCCCCTGATCCATTTCCCTATCTTGTAGTTCACAATCTGGTGATCATCAGCCCGCTCAGGACCAGCGCGAGATTACGCCTCTTCATCTGGCACCGTCTGTGGGAAACGCACAAAGAGCCAACATGGTGAGAAGGAGCTCAGGGAGGAGGTCCGCCGGTGAAAGGGGTAAGGCCATGGTAGCGGTAGGGGTAAGGCCATGGTGAGAAGTACATCCCAGCACACCGCTGGGGGTCGCTTTCCTCTCCGCGGCCAGCAGCTCATCCGTAACAGGATTGGAGGACCCTCGCAGGATCCGCCCCCGGAGCAAGAGGCTTCCTCCACGCCAAGAAAATGGAAACGGGGGGCGCGGCCTCCGAACCCGGAAGCTGACGTTCCCGGAGATCGCCAAGACGCTCCCCCCAGTCCCACGGCACGACAGCAACCGGAACTATCCCTCCGGTTGCGGGATTTCGAGAGACGTTTTGCAGAACAAGAGCGCGCCCTGCGGAAGACCCATTTCTCGAAGGACGAGGAGAAATTCCCGTTCTCCAAATATATCTTGAAGGCAGAGGTATCTCCCAGAACCTCCATTCCGACCTTCAAGCTCTACGACGGCCAGGGCGACCCGGCCGATCACTACAACAGCTTTGACGCCCTGATGACCTTGCACGGAGCGTCGGATCCCATCAAGTGTCGAGCCTTTGCGACCACCCTGGTCCAAGGTGCTCAAGTGTGGTTCCGGGCCCTCGCCCCCGGATCCATCCGAGACTTCAAGCAGTTTGGGCGAGTCTTCAAAGAGAGTTTCGCCGGGAGTGCCCCCCCAAGGTCAGTAGCGGGGCTCCTGTCTCTTAAGCAGGCGCAAGGGGAAAGGCTCCGGGCTTACGTCCACCGATTTAAATCGAAAGCCCTCAGAATCCCCCGCCTGGACGTGGCCTCAGCCACAACCGCACTGACTGGGGGCACCCGGGACGAGAATCTCTACCGTGAACTTATCCTCCACCCTCCCTCGACCCTTGCCGAGCTAGTGACTCTGGCACTGCACCACGCCGAGTGCGAAGAAGTACTCAGCGCTTTCCGAGACGCAACCGGCTCGGGTCGGGAGGGGGACAAGAAGCGGGTTTCTGAGCCAAACCCTGGCTCGGGAAAGAAGCGAGACCGGGATGGAGAGCGCAAGCGGAAGTGCAAGCGGTATACCCCATTAACGGCGCCGGTCTACGAAATTTATGAGGACATCAAAGACTCGAGACTCCTCCACCAGCCCGAGCCGATGAGGTCAAAGAACCGTAATCGCGACAAGCATTGCTTGTTCCACGGCGATCACGGGCACCACACCGGTGACTGCCACCAGCTCCAAGATGAGATCGAGCGCCTCATCCGTCAGGGGCACCTGGCTCGGTTCACGACTGAGCGCAAGGAAGATCGAGGCGCCGTAGAGGAGATCGACAACGCCCCCCGAGGGGTCCACATCAACGTCATCTCTGGAGGGACGGCATCAGGCAGCGACAGCAGCTGAGGAAGGAAGCGTCATGCTGAGCGGGCGAGCCGAACCATGGAGCCCCCCAAGGCCCCTCCAACTGAGCCCCAGGTCATAGTCTTCTCTAACCGAGACCTGGAAGGGCTGAGCACCCCGCATGACGATGCCCTCATTATCTCGGCCACAATAAACCATTGTAACGTAGATAGAATTCTAGTTGACAATGGGAGTGCCCCTGATGTATTATCTTACGACTGTTTCCTTAAGATGGGGGAAGATCCATCCAAGCTTCGCCCGGTCCGAACACCCCTCTGCGGGTTTAATGGCCTGGCCACTTACCCCGAGGTAGCCCTAAGCCTGCCAGTTACTCTCGGCGCCCCACCCAGAACCGTTACGGTCATGGTAGACTTCATAGTGATCAAGGGTATGATAGCGTACAACGCCATTTTTGGTCGGAAAATCCTCAGCCGAATAAAGGCATTACCATCTACCTATCACCAGAAAATGAAGTTTCCCACCAAAAACGGGTTGGGGGAAGTCCGAGGTAATCAGGCCACGGACAGAAGGTGCTATAATATCTCGGTGGAAGCCACAAGGCTGGACGGGAAAGATAAGGGCCCCAGGGGAGTCGAGGGAAAGACCGTAACCACCGAGCCTGGTGGCGAATTACTGACGGTGTTCCTAAACGATGACCCGGCCCTAGGAGTAAGGATCAGAGCCGACCTACCACCCAAGGAGCAGTAGCAATACAAGAAATTCCTTTCTGAGTACATCCAAGTCTTTGCATGGTCCGATGATCAACTCCCTGGGATACCGGAAGAAACCGTAATGCACAAGCTCAACCTCGACCCTGCCATAGGACCCGTACAGCAACGCAGAAGGAAGCATGCGCCAGAAAAGCAGGCGATCATCAAGGCGCAGGTCACCAAGGGACAAGAGACTAGCCTTTTTAGACCGGTCCTGTACCCGACGTGGCTAGCCAACGTCGTCCTGGTACCAAAAGCTTCGGGCAAATGGCGGATGTGCGTGGACTTCACCGACCTAAATAAGGCTACCCCCAAGGACTGTTATCCGTTACCGAGCATCGACCAATTGGTTGACTCTACCTCGGTGACGCGGGACGATACTGACAAATGGACTAAACCTATGATGAAGACCAAGTGCGGCCAGCACTCACACGTGACAAGGCAAGCCGAGAGATCGACCTCCGTACTATTCCTCCGAAGAGAGGCGTCTCTCAACAAGAAACCCAAGTCCACGGCCGTCCCTATGAGGGAAACGAGTGGATCAAAGCGGCAAAGGGAGCCGACGCGCAACTATGGGAGTCTAGTCCGAGCTCGGTGCTCGACTAGGGCCACGGAATGGTGCTCTCAACTCGCAAAACCCACGGTGAATTGAATATGTAGCTAGGATCCTACACTCGCACGCTGCATAATCGAGAGCATACTAGCAAAGCAAATGCCAAGGGAAGGAACGTCGCACGTACCTCCACGCCTAGGCGTGGGAAAGGAACCCCGGCCGAGACCAACAACCCCGATACACGTAGAAGTAATAATACACAATTGACCCAAAATGCCCACTCCTCGCAGGGAGGTAACAGGCTACAAACAGAGGAGTCGGGGCTGCCGATGCACGGGCTGACGGGCAGCACTCGGTGAAGGGGTGGGCCGCGAGGAGGTCCCGGGTAGCTCTGCGAACTGCTGAAAGAACGTCCACCTCTGGAGGGGCTGAGGTGGCAGGAGTCCCCGGTACCTTGCTGTCGTGGGGTCGCTCCTCCGGGAAGAAGAAGGATGTCGCCGATCCTCGGGGAAGCCTCTGGAGTGCGTTCGGAAGGAGGGGACAGGTTGCTGGCCAACCTGCACAAGCCCGCCAAACAGCCCGGGGGCGACTCCGGTAAGCGCCCTTAATCACGTCCTGGACCTGCGAAATTCAGCGAGGGCGCTGGTGGGGATGTCCCACAGGCGCCCGTGGAAGGAGAACTGCAGTCGAGGCCGATGGTGACCGTGGCAATTCGTCAAACACCTGGCGTGCAGTCGGACTGCCTGTCTGCCCACACCGGTAGAGACCAGGAGAACAGTCGGTACGCAGGCTTCCGGACAGATTTAGGGATGGGGTTTTCTCTGGTGGGTAGCTTACAGGTAGGGCTAACAGATGACCAAGGTAGCGGGGGCGGTGCCTTGGAGGATTTGGGCGTGGGGGGGGTGGAAAGTGGGGGTCGCAGCCTGCACTTCAGGGCAGTCAGGTCTGTGAACCCGAGATGGGATATGAGGGCGTAGGGGTGCGGATGGAATTCTGACCAGGGGCGGCCACTGGAGATGGAGTGGTGTGTGTGGAGATAGCCCTCCAATTTTCAGGCTATTCCAGTAAGGGGAGGTGGTGGTCCCTTTGGAGGGTACTGCAGATCTGTCCCGCCGGGTTACTGTAGCGCCCAGAGGAGGACCGAAAGTAGCCACAAAGGGAAGTTTCAGCCCCAATGGAGTTTTGGGATGAAACCACCACGAATGGTTCGGGGACAGGGAGGGGAACAACTTATGTGAAGAGGTTGTGGTCGATCGGAGAAGGAACGGGGGTGCACACGGGTGTCCAAGGCGACTCTGATCACAGGCGAGTCTGTCCAGGGAGCAGCCTGCGCGACGAAAGTGTCTACAAAGACAACTTCCTCTGTGATTCGAGTTTTGGGACAAGGCCGGTGGGGTTGGAAGGGGGACTTGTAGGGGAAGAAAAGTCTAGAAGAAAGCCAGACGGTTTGCCCACAGAAAGGGTTCGTACCGACGTGATCTTTGGACCCCTAGCTTGCAGGCAGAGCAGGTGCATCCGAGATTGGATTGAACGCCACCGAGCTTGACGTCGTCTCGCCGCTTGGATCTCTCTCCGACATGGGATGAAGAGACTCGCTTCACAGCACGATCCTCACCTCACCAGGACCTCCTTCTCAAGGGAGTCGCACCCAGGAGTTGGAGATGGAGGAAGAAGAAGATGGGGGATAGGGGAAGAGAGGGGCGTCGCACCCCTTGGGGAAGGATGGAGAAGGTCGCCCTCTCCTTGGTGGTGGCTGCGCACAAGGTTTCTCACAAATTAATTCTTTATTATTTTTCAAAGGAAAAAATACAAGGTTTATATATGGGGAGGGGAGGTGCTAGGGTTGAAACCCTAGCCAAGAGGGAGGGGAGGGGGATGCGCCACATGGCATGGGGAAAGGGGGGGCGCAACAAGGCAAGGGGGGGGGGAGGGCCGCACCCCTCTTCCTATAATCTAGGAGAGGGGCGGCTGCCACCTTCCAAGAGGAGGGAAAAGAGTTGGGGCGCCCAAAACCCTAACCCTAGGTGGGCTAAGCAAGGGAGTGGGTGGCCAGCCCATATGGGCCAGAGATTGAACCAAAAAAATGGCCCAATAGCCCTATCTCCTATCTAATAAGCATAAAATGGTCCAACTAAAGCCTAATTTGCTCCAAATGGCCTACAAAGGTCCACACAACTAATAAAAGTGTCCACGCAGGGACTAATCCAAGGCCCAACATGGCCTAAAGCATAAAATAACTAAAGATAGCTCTACTAGTCTGCCAAGTGGTCGCCGAGCCAAAGGGATGCCGGCATGCTCCGTGTGCTCCGTCGAGTGATGCGGCGCGTGTCCTCACCAATTCTCCCCGGGTGGGAAGAACTCGACCCCGTCGAGTAAGGGTCACGGTCGCTCAAGTAACGCTCCAGCAGGTCCGGGTCGATCCGCTCCAGCTCTCCACGTGTGATCCAGGTGTCGTCTGTCGCAGGGCGCCCTCTCCAACGCACTAGAAAGCGCTGGTAGGCTCCGCTCCTGGTCGTGGTCACCTGCTCATCCAGTATGCAATCTATATGCTCGCGTGTCTGTAAAGGGGCTGGAGGAGGTGGACGCTCCGAAGGTGTGATGCTCTCAACAGGAGGGGTAGGCCCAAAAAGCTCACTGGGAATCACCGCGGGATCCCGATATGCCACCAGATCAGAGACATTGAACGTCGAACTGATCCCATAGTCGTCTGGCAGCTCAATCTCATACGCATTCGACCCTATTCGCTTCAGAACTCGGAAGGGTCCTGCACCGCGGTCCTGGAGTTTCTTCACGGCCCCCGAAGGGAACCGTTCAGGTCTAACCCTGATCATGACGTACTCTCCCACTTGGAACTCACGGGTGCGTCGATGCGCATCAGCTAGATCCTTATAACGTGCGTTGCTGGCCTCAAGGTGGTGATGATGCAGACTCCGAAGTAGCTGTGTTGACTCATACCTATGTGAATGCAGTGGGGGTCCTAGACATCCAAACACAGACCTAGCATGCCTATGACTCCTACATGATTGGACAACATGGGGAGGACCAGGACAACCAAAGTTGTATCTATCATGCATGGGTGTCCTACGGAATGTGGTAGACTCATGGGGACTAAATTGCCCAAACTCACTCATGACATTCCCTATATGAGACAAACCCCTATATGATGGTGGACATGAAGAAACATGGGGAAGAGACATGTGTCCCTGGCCTCCTAAGCTCGGGCATCTGGATGCCGATAAGGTGAGGTGTTGACTAGAAGGCCTAGGTGGTGTATGATAGTGGACCTCCTCGACAAGGTGGGGAAAAGAATATGGGTCGAGAGGCTCACTAGGGAGGGGATCGAAAGGGTCAAAGAAATGATGACCCCTCCCGACAGGTCCCTTCACTATACTTGCCCATGTGCGACATTCGCCCAGGTGCAGATAATCACCTTCAGGCACTCTCATGTATGGGGCAAGGGGCTCATGAGGAAGGCAAGGAAGGCAAGGTTCCTCCCTCGGGACCGTGAAACCATAAGCGGGGACAAAATCAACCTCCACGGGTATAGGAAATAATAAAAGGACCTCGGATGTGATATGTCCTATGGTGTAGACCGAGGTAATAGACCCCAAAGCAGGGAGTGTAAAGCTATGACTATAGGGTTGGTCAGACCCTAAGGTCAACATATAAGTCAACTCCCATTGATAATCTAAACTCCTAAGGAAGTCCTTCACATTTTCAAGAAAGCAGAAGGACCGAAAAGTGGTGTGAAAGGAGTTAAGGGGTATTATTGGGAGGGCTGGTCCCATGGGTGTATAGTAAGGAATGGAGACATCTGGAAGTGGACCCTCCCTTAGCCAGCTAGCTAAAGACTCACCAATGACCAGTTCACCCTCGGAAGGTAAGAATGTCTCTATATGAGGGTCTAAGGGTGAAGCCTCTCTCTCGGGAGTGGAAACGGAGTCCTCTATGATGTGGAGGGGATCACTCCCTAACTCCTCAACCTCGGTTAGGTACTCCTCAATCAACTCCTGTTCAGCCTCGTAACTCACTGGAACAAACCCAGGTGATGACGTGGAGGTGGTCGGCGTAATGCCGTCATGGAAGACAAACTCACCGGGAAGGTGAGATGGGTGTAAGGTGCAGGTCCTCCTATCCAGGTCGATGGTCGCACTTCTTTCCTCCAACCAAGTTCGCCCTAAAATGATGCATGGACCAGCAAGTGTGCTGATCTTGCACCAAGCGCCATCGAAATATTTAACGGGGCCAAACCACCGTTGAAACTCGATAAAAGCTAAACCATCACGGAGAACAATCTCCCCAGTCTTAGAGAGTGACTCAATAATGTCTTGTGAGACACAGTTAGACGACACCCTACTGATGAAGTCGATCTCCGTATGCATCCCATTAGGTAGGATGGCAGTGGACATGACAGGGCGCTGGAATGACTCGGTCATCGGTATAGGGATCGGGTCTCCCGACGACTGAGTGGTAGGGGCGACACTTAGGGGTCGTACCATAAGAGCGTCGAATCGGGCCAACAGGGATGACGATGCATGGGCTCGAGGAATCGCCATGGGGCTGGCGGGAAGCTGGACATGCAAGACTCAACGAGATAAGGGTAAAACTCTAACTAGACACAAACCTAAAATGACAATGCAATGGTACGTTACCTAGATGAACTAAGAGACTCAATGCACCCTAGACAACCTAAAGACTCAAATGACCTAAGACCCCAATTTGTTAGAACAAACTGGTTCCCTAAGCTCTGATACCAAATTTGACGCGGGACGATACTGACAAATGGACTAAACCTATGATGAAGACCAAGTGCGGCCAGCACTCACACGTGACAAGGCAAGCCGAGAGATCGACCTCCGTACTATTCCTCCGAAGAGAGGCGTCTCTCAACAAGAAACCCAAGTCCACGGCCGTCCCTATGAGGGAAACGAGTGGATCAAAGCGGCAAAGGGAGCCGACGCGCAACTATGGGAGTCTAGTCCGAGCTCGGTGCTCGACTAGGGCCACGGAATGGTGCTCTCAACTCGCAAAACCCACGGTGAATTGAATATGTAGCTAGGATCCTACACTCGCACGCTGCATAATCGAGAGCATACTAGCAAAGCAAATGCCAAGGGAAGGAACGTCGCACGTACCTCCACGCCTAGGCGTGGGAAAGGAACCCCGGCCGAGACCAACAACCCCGATACACGTAGAAGTAATAATACACAATTGACCCAAAATGCCCACTCCTCGCAGGGAGGTAACAGGCTACAAACAGAGGAGTCGGGGCTGCCGATGCACGGGCTGACGGGCAGCACTCGGTGAAGGGGTGGGCCGCGAGGAGGTCCCGGGTAGCTCTGCGAACTGCTGAAAGAACGTCCACCTCTGGAGGGGCTGAGGTGGCAGGAGTCCCCGGTACCTTGCTGTCGTGGGGTCGCTCCTCCGGGAAGAAGAAGGATGTCGCCGATCCTCGGGGAAGCCTCTGGAGTGCGTTCGGAAGGAGGGGACAGGTTGCTGGCCAACCTGCACAAGCCCGCCAAACAGCCCGGGGGCGACTCCGGTAAGCGCCCTTAATCACGTCCTGGACCTGCGAAATTCAGCGAGGGCGCTGGTGGGGATGTCCCACAGGCGCCCGTGGAAGGAGAACTGCAGTCGAGGCCGATGGTGACCGTGGCAATTCGTCAAACACCTGGCGTGCAGTCGGACTGCCTGTCTGCCCACACCGGTAGAGACCAGGAGAACAGTCGGTACGCAGGCTTCCGGACAGATTTAGGGATGGGGTTTTCTCTGGTGGGTAGCTTACAGGTAGGGCTAACAGATGACCAAGGTAGCGGGGGCGGTGCCTTGGAGGATTTGGGCGTGGGGGGGGTGGAAAGTGGGGGTCGCAGCCTGCACTTCAGGGCAGTCAGGTCTGTGAACCCGAGATGGGATATGAGGGCGTAGGGGTGCGGATGGAATTCTGACCAGGGGCGGCCACTGGAGATGGAGTGGTGTGTGTGGAGATAGCCCTCCAATTTTCAGGCTATTCCAGTAAGGGGAGGTGGTGGTCCCTTTGGAGGGTACTGCAGATCTGTCCCGCCGGGTTACTGTAGCGCCCAGAGGAGGACCGAAAGTAGCCACAAAGGGAAGTTTCAGCCCCAATGGAGTTTTGGGATGAAACCACCACGAATGGTTCGGGGACAGGGAGGGGAACAACTTATGTGAAGAGGTTGTGGTCGATCGGAGAAGGAACGGGGGTGCACACGGGTGTCCAAGGCGACTCTGATCACAGGCGAGTCTGTCCAGGGAGCAGCCTGCGCGACGAAAGTGTCTACAAAGACAACTTCCTCTGTGATTCGAGTTTTGGGACAAGGCCGGTGGGGTTGGAAGGGGGACTTGTAGGGGAAGAAAAGTCTAGAAGAAAGCCAGACGGTTTGCCCACAGAAAGGGTTCGTACCGACGTGATCTTTGGACCCCTAGCTTGCAGGCAGAGCAGGTGCATCCGAGATTGGATTGAACGCCACCGAGCTTGACGTCGTCTCGCCGCTTGGATCTCTCTCCGACATGGGATGAAGAGACTCGCTTCACAGCACGATCCTCACCTCACCAGGACCTCCTTCTCAAGGGAGTCGCACCCAGGAGTTGGAGATGGAGGAAGAAGAAGATGGGGGATAGGGGAAGAGAGGGGCGTCGCACCCCTTGGGGAAGGATGGAGAAGGTCGCCCTCTCCTTGGTGGTGGCTGCGCACAAGGTTTCTCACAAATTAATTCTTTATTATTTTTCAAAGGAAAAAATACAAGGTTTATATATGGGGAGGGGAGGTGCTAGGGTTGAAACCCTAGCCAAGAGGGAGGGGAGGGGGATGCGCCACATGGCATGGGGAAAGGGGGGGCGCAACAAGGCAAGGGGGGGGGGAGGGCCGCACCCCTCTTCCTATAATCTAGGAGAGGGGCGGCTGCCACCTTCCAAGAGGAGGGAAAAGAGTTGGGGCGCCCAAAACCCTAACCCTAGGTGGGCTAAGCAAGGGAGTGGGTGGCCAGCCCATATGGGCCAGAGATTGAACCAAAAAAATGGCCCAATAGCCCTATCTCCTATCTAATAAGCATAAAATGGTCCAACTAAAGCCTAATTTGCTCCAAATGGCCTACAAAGGTCCACACAACTAATAAAAGTGTCCACGCAGGGACTAATCCAAGGCCCAACATGGCCTAAAGCATAAAATAACTAAAGATAGCTCTACTAGTCTGCCAAGTGGTCGCCGAGCCAAAGGGATGCCGGCATGCTCCGTGTGCTCCGTCGAGTGATGCGGCGCGTGTCCTCACCACTCGGGCAATGAGATACTCAGCTTCCTAGATGCCTATTCGGGTTATCATCAGATCAGAATGGATCCAGAAGACATTGAGAAGACCGCCTTCATCACCGACTACGGCGTATATTGCTACACCTGGATGCCTTTCGGGTTGAAGAACGCTGGAGCTACATATCAAAGGCTGGTCAATCACGTGTTCGAGCAATAATTAGGTCGGAACGTCGAGGTCTACATCGACGACATGCTCATCAAGACCCCCAAGGCCCAAGATCACTTCACCGACCTCGCTGAAACTTTCGGCACTCTTCTGAGGTACAACATGAAGCTCAATCCTGCCAAGTGCGCCTTCGGAGTGAGATCAGGGAAATTCCTGGGTTTCTTGGTCACTCAGCGCGGGATCGAAGCCAACCCCGACAAGGTCCAGGCTATCCTGGACATGCGCCCACCCACCTGCGTCAAGGACGTCCAACGCCTAACTGGACGTATCGCCGCTCTCAGCCGATTCCTATCCCGTGCGGCCGAACGATGCTTGCCTTTCTTCAAACTGTTGAGGGGACCCAAACTAGCATCTACTACGTTTGCATGGGATGAGGAATGCCAAAAAGTGTTCACCGAGCTTAAGGAATTCTTAGCCTCACCCCCGGTGCTCTCCAAGCCCGTGTCGGGTGAGGTCCCGCTGCTCTATCTCTCGGCTACGCCATCAACTGTTAGCTCGGTCCTTGTCAGAAATGACTCGGGGACCGAGAGGCCGGTCTACTACACCAGCAAGGTGCTCAACGAGGCTGAAAGGAGGTACCCCGCAACTGAGAAACTCGTGCTAGCGTTGGTTACCTCCGCCAGGCGCCTCCGACCCTACTTCCAGGGGCACCCTATCACCGTGCTGACCGGCGAACCATTGAAGAAAATTCTGGCCCACCCCGAAGCTTCGGGGCGGCTCGTCAAATGGGCAATCATGCTCGGGGCCTACGACGTCTCGTACCACACACGCTCGGCTATGAAGGGCCAGGCACTCGCCGACTTCATCGCCGAAAGCACCATCCTGACTGAAGAGATATCTCCGTCCGTACCTGGGCCGACCTGAGAACTGTTCGTCGACGGATCTTCCAACTCGGTCGGTAGTGGTGCTGGGATCCTCCAGAGGTCTCCCGAAGGAGTGGAGCTGCAGTACGCTTTGACATTCTGCTTTCAGGCGTCCAACAACGCTTCCGAGTACGAGGCCCTTATCTCGGGAGCACGCATGGCCCGATGGTTGGGAGCCGAACGAGTCAAGATCCACACCGACTCTCAGCTAGTCGCTAGCCAGGTCAACGGCGAGTACAAAGCTCGAGAGGCACCAATGATTAAATACCTCCAGCTGGTCAGGGGCCTGGCCCAACGATTCGAGGGATTCGAGGTAGTCCGAATAGCTCGGGAGGAAAACTCCCGAGCGGATGCCCTCTCTCGGTTGGCCTCCTCTTTAGACCCGGAGGGTACCCGATCGGTCCTCCTCGAAGAGCTGGAGCGCCCAAGTATTGACTCAGAGCTCCTCGCTGTTGACTCGGCCATTCCAAACGACTGGCGCACCCCCTACCTGTCCTGGCTCCGGGACTCCCAAGAGCCCTCCGACCCTCGGGAAGCCCACCGGATGAAGTATCAAGCCTGACGCTTCGTCACCCTCGACGACACTCTCTACCGAAGATCTTTCTCCGGTCCTCTCCTGAAGTGTCTCAGCCCCGACGAAGCCAGCCGAGCCATCCAAGAAACGCATGAAGGCCTGTGCGGAGCGCATTCAGGAGGAAGGTCGCTGGCCAGGATCCTGCTATGGCAGGGGTACTGGTGGCCCACCCTGAAGCGCGATTGCACGGCTCACGTGCAGCAGTGCGACCGGTGCCAGTGGTTTGACCACTTGGTCCATCAGCCGGCTACAGAGCTCGTCACCCTTACCGAGCCTTATCCTTTCGCTCGGTGGGGGATCGACATTCTCGGGCCGTTCCCTACGGCTCAGTCCCAGAAGAAGTTCATCATCGTCGCCATCGATTACTTCACCAAATGGATCGAGGCCGAGGCCACGGCGAGGATCACCGAGATAGTCGTCTGGAGTTTCATCTGGAAGTCGATCATTTGTCGCTTCGGCATCCTGTGGACGCGCATTTTATCTTATTTTATTATATTATTTATTTATATATTTTTTTGGATTTTTGATTTATTAGGCGTGCCAGTCACGTGTGTGACGATTTCATTGTGCGCTTGATCTGACTTGGTCAGTCGATTGTGAAGTCTGAGTCGGGACCAGAAGTCTGTCATACCATAAAGGCTATGACGTTAATTACGCCCTTCCAAGGAAGGACAACCCTTGATTAAACGCCAAAATAGGAGGCCTCGAGAGGCAAACATGCATTCATGTGCGCAAAATGGAACTTCATACAAGAGCCAGGAAGGCGGGCCAGATAACAACATCAGCTGTAGAAGCAGACGGTATCGTTAAGCCAGCGGCTCAGAGACGATATCGTTAAGTCAGCGGTTCAAAGACTGAGCCGTGGCCATGATGGAGGTTTAAAGCATCGATCAGTATTTCGACAGCATTTCCCCTTAATCTGGATTATGCCCAGGGGGAAATAGGCTATCACCCACGGAGTGCCGGGATGAAAGCCGAGAGAAAGAGAGAGGCCAAACCTCCCTACCTATATATATATGCCATGGGGCAATGTTTGATTTTCCCTTAGGGAAGCCGGCGGAACTCATGCAGTGGCATAGCCCTCCCGAGCTAAAGGGGTTACTCATAAATCCGATGCGGGACGACGGAATGTAAGTGAACGCTCAATGTTGCGCCCTCGCACGCGGATCGACCTGCCCGGTCAGGTCGCGGGGGTCAAGGGGGCAGCGCCCCTTGCGGGGGTTTCCGGGGGCGGAGCCCCCGGAACAAAATTTGGATTGAAGACTCAGTAATACAATTTGAGTAGGTTATCGGTGCAGTTCAACCGTGCATAGGTTCCCGGCGCAAAGGCAAGATGGCCAAGGTTCCCGGCGCAGGAAGGGTGGTTCCCGGCGCGCCTAGGAGATGGGGTTCCCGGCGCGCCCAAGAGATGGTTCTCGGCGCATAGGGAAGCCAAAGGGGGGTTTTCGGCGCAAGGGCCAAACGGCCAGGGGTTCCCGGCGCGCTAATAGCAAGGCTCTCGGCAGGAGGCCAAGGAGGTGGGCCTCTCGGCGTGGGGTTCCCGGCGCGGGCCGCGCCGGGAGCTATGGCACCGACAAGGTTTGACGATACTCTGCTCTGGGGTTTGCTGGCGGGTCAGAGGATTTCCAGGAGATCCAGGTCAAAGTAGATGGGCCCTGGGTGATCAAAATGCATCTATTCACCGGGCCTCAACTGATTTTGGTTTGTGCTTCAAAAGAAGGCCAGAGGTTGAGAGGAACTGAGGAAGACCAATCCAGCATAGAGGACCTCTTTCACCATTGATGTGCAGAGTCCCGGGGACAGTTCAATATTGTCTTTCATCATCCTGGGAGAATTTTGGCAGCACCTCCCCTGGACTTAGCATTTGCCAGGGAATGATATAGGCTGACATCCACGGATTGCCGGGATGAAAGCCGGAAGGTGAGGGAGCACTAAGGCTCAAAGAGACTGTACATGTCTCTAGCATCGGTCACTATTCCCCTTCTCGGAGACCGACGAAACCCTTGTAAAGACAAGGTCCACCGAACCCGCGGGGTTGCCTGTGAATCCAATTCGGGACATAGGAATGTAGGGGAGGTCCTCCCCATTACTGTATCTCCTTGGGGCGTATGTGATGGTCTATGAACATCCTCTGGACAGATGTGTGGAGAGATTAAAGGGATTGAGGGGTGATGGTGTGAAGGTGGATCTTGGCCTGGGTTTTATTGGCCAAAGAAGGAACCTCGGCGTGGGTTTTATTGGCCGGGGGGAAGCTCTCGGCCTGGCTTTTATTGGCCAAGGGGGGTTCTCGGCGCAGGGGTTCTCGGCGCGCTCGTCACCGCGCCGGGAACCTGGCGTCGGGAGGCCCCCGGGCCGGGAAGGCTGTATTGCAAAGGGCTTTCTTGGAAAATGAACAGGATTGAGGGTTTTGTCAACATACTGAAGGGAAGAGGGGGAAGCCCTCTCGGCCGCATGGCTCTCGGCGTGGCAACGGCCGCGCCGGGAAGGTGAAAGGGCTCAAGGCCAGAAAGGGATTATGGCTTGATTATGGTACTCTGTTCTAGAGATTTCTGGGATTACATGAAGATTTCTGCTAGAGGGATGCCAAAGGAATTGGAAGGCAAAGTCATTAGATGAAATAAGGCCCTCTCACAACGTCCTGTGGAAATTTTTATCTGTTTGCCGCCAGCCGTCCGAGGAGATCAAGGGATGACTGCCTCTGATCACCTGGACGAGCCCAATGGCATCGAGGAAACAAACCAGCGATGGAGGAACAACACAACCCTCGGCACTGGAATTCTAGGCCCTAATCATTCACGGGTTAGAATGGAGGGCCCAAGGGTCGAGGTCATCACTTATCATAACCTCGTGGGGTTGCATTCATCTGCAGATTAAGCATATATCTCATAACCAGCAGTTCAGGGAACCGAGAAATCGATATATCTGGTTCCTGAACGGCATGAGGGGGGGGGGGCCTCGAAGGAAAACTCGAATGTATGTAGGGGATCTGCCATCGAGACAGGAGGGGAGAAGGAAACAGAACCCAATAACCCATTAGATGGGGGTAGGGGCCCTATCTTCATTCCTCTTCGAAGAGCAGACTCATAGAAACGACTCTGAAAGCTGAAGCGTCTGGACTATTGGACATTTAGATAAAAGATATATGCATAGAAAGACAGAGGGCAGAGCTTCGGTTGAGATAAAGATGAAAACATATAAAGGAAAGACATGGCAGCATACGGAGAGATAGCTGGCAGATACATCAATCACCCAGCGCCCAAACGGGCCATTGGAGCATTTCATTTCATAATATCATTCCAAGACTCAGACCAATTACAAGGAGGGAGTGAGGGAAAGGAGATAAAACAGAGGCCGGGATATCCCGGTTACATCCGATGCATCGAGATAAAACTCGTATAATTACATGAAGAAGAAAAGAAAACATGGGGGAGGGCGGAGCATTGACTCCTCTTCCTCCCCAGCTGCCCACCTGGAGCTTCTTCCCTTTCTCTTTCTCTTCTGATTGATCTCTTCTCTCTTTTCTCAGCGAAGGAGGCTCTCTCTCTCTGTTGGTCTCTTTATCTGGCTATCCTTTTCTTTTTCTTTCTTTTCGATCCTCCCCCCTTCTTCTCGTGGGAGAAAAAGGGGTTATATAACCCTGTCCATCGCAAGTGATTCTCGGCGCGCCAATAGCAGGGGTTCCCGGCGCGCTCCCATGGAGGGGCTTCCCGGCGCGCCTGTGGCCATGGGGAGGTTCTCGGCGCGAGGGGTATCAGGCCCATCCTCAATAGCATGTTAACAGGCCCATTCAACAGGCCCATTTTAAAGCCCATATTCTGTTCAGCCTTATTGATTTCCTAAAACATATCAGAACCGACGAAGGCCCCTTTCTTATGGTGACATGATCTCCCCGGAAACAAATCCAAGGTTCTCAGCGCTTCATCAGTATCGTCGTCTGGATGACGATAACACCGGACATCAGCCAGGCCTGAGAAGGTCCTGGCCGGGCAATTAGTCGGTAGTGAGGGTCCTCCCTCAATCCTGACTTTGCAGGCATCTTCCAGTCTTCGTTGCTGGTCTGGTCCCCTCTTTATCTTTGTTCATATTTTAGCTGTCAACAAATGCCCCCCACCTGCAGACGGCGTAAGTGCAGAATAAGCGGCACGGTGTCCGCAGGTGCATCTTTAGCTCAATGCTATTGACTCATTCCTTCATTTATAGCTTGGCAGTATCCTCGTACCGGGATTTCATCCTGGCACGATCTTCTTGGCTTGAGCCTCGATCAGCTGAACATTTATCGGCTTGAGCCTTGATCAACTGGCACATCTGACATTTATCGGTTTCAGGCCCCTGATTGGCTACATATTTGACTTCTGTCAGCTTTAAGCCCTGATTGGCTGAACATCTGGCATCTGTCGGCTTGAAGCCCCGCCCGGCTGAACATCTTGTATCTGTCGGCTTGAAGCCCCGATCGGCTGTACATCTTGTATCTGTCGGTCTTAAGCCCCGATTGGCTGTACATCTTGTATCATGTGCTGTTATTTCCTTCATGTGGAAGAGTGACAGCCTCAGCTACCTTTATACGGACGACCCGTGTTCAGCAGGAGAGCGTCCATCCACTCAGGGAAAGAATGGGGGCTTGCTCCACCGCGTACCGGTATCTGATGGGATTGCCTTTGCTGGGCCTGTTGGCTAATGGAAGACATGCATCTGGAACAGACGAGTGGACTGTTCCTCAAAGCTGACCGTGGCGATTTGCCGATCGACCAGTGCGTGGTTTCATCGTCGACATTGGGCTAATGTCGATGCAAAGGAGTTTAAGCTTCATCAGAATAGACGAAAGGTCTAAACTGGGTAGGTTCATTACAGGTGGGACATTGAAAAGGATATGTAGTTTTATCAGAACAGACGTAAGGTCTATCCCGGTAGGGTTTCATCATTGATCGGGCGAGGTGCCAATCGATCAAAAGTTGGTTTTATCATCGATACTGGGTTTATATCGATGCAAAGCAAGTGTTATAAGTTTCATCAGAATAGACGGAAGGTCTACACTGGTAGGGTTTCATCATTGATCGGGCGAGGTGCCGGTCGATCAACAGTTGGTTTCATCATCGATATTGGGTTTATATCGATGCAAAGAAAGTGTTATAAGTTTCATCAGAATAGACGGAAGGTCTACACTGGTAGGGTTTCATCATTGATCGGGCGAGGTGCCGGTCGATCAACAGTTGGTTTCATCATCGATATTGGGTTTATATCGATGCAAAGAAAGTGTTATAAGTTTCATCAGAATAGACGGAAGGTCTAGACTGATAGGGTTTCATCATTGATCGGGCGAGGTGCCAATCGATCAACAGTTGGTTTCATCATCGATATTGGGTTTATATCGATGCAAAGAAAGTGTTATAAGTTTCATCAGTATAGACGTAAGGTCTAAACCGGACAGAGGATTTCATCATTGATCGGGCGAGGTACCGGTCGATCAACAGTTGGTTTCATCACCGATATTGGGTTTATATCGATGCAAAGAAAGTGTTATAAGTTTCATCAGAATAGACGAAAGGTCTACACTGGCAGGGTTTCATCATTGATCGGGCGAGGTGCCGGTCAATCAACAGTTGGTTTCATCATCGATATTGGGTTTATACCGACGCAAAGAGTCTCATAGGTTTCATCAGTATAGACGTAAGGTCTAAACCGGACAGAGGATTTCATCATTGATCGGGCGAGGTGCCGGTCGATCAACGGTGGGACGTATGTAAAGGTGCAGGTCTCGTCAGGACAGACGTAAGGTCTATTCCAGCAGGTTTTATGACGGGTGGGACTTTGCCAAGAAATGCGTAGGTTTCATCAGGACAGACGTGAGGTCTGAGCTGGACAGGCTTTAGCAGAATGGTGATGGGTTTCATTGTCGGTGGGACGTTTGAAAGAGGGTATGTAGATTTCATCAGCGTGAACGTAAGGTCTACCCCGGAAAGGCTTTATCATCGGTGGGGCATAGAGCCAGATGACCGATGGAAGGCTTCATCAGTGAAGGGGAGGTAAAGGTAGCATGCCGGTTGGCATGGAACTTTTGAATTACCACATTACTGACCCAAGTGCCCTTTCGGGTTTTCACCGGAGCCAGCCCCCTCTTGCTTTTGCCCACGCGCCCTTTCGGGTTTTCACGTGGCGGGGTACCCGATTTTGCCTGCAGCGCCCTTTCGGGTTTTCACCACAGCTGGGTCTTAGCCATTTTTGCCCTTGTTCAGAATGCCTGAACAAGACTGGCGGGGTATCTCTATTTTTAACCCCATTTTGTCTCTTCTTTTCCTCTTCTTCTTTTTTTTATAAAACTTTGGTTTTATAGCCCATGGGCTCAGCTTGTGCATGTATCATCATTGATGTGGGTGCTAACACCAATGCAAGGGGCATAAGTTTTCATCGTCTACCTAGGCGGAAGGCCTTGGTCGACTTGAGTGTGTTTTGCGGCTTAGGCGCGAAGCCGTTTGCCGGGAGCATGGAGGTATCGTTGATGTGGGGATTGCCATCAACGCAAGGGGAATAGAGTTTCATCATCCATCCAGACGGAAGGTCCAGATCGACTCGAGAATGTGTGTAGCAGCTTAAGCACGAAGCCATTCGCTGAAAATGTAGGTTTCATCGTTAATGTGGGGTTTAACATTTAACACAAAGGGATGATGTTTTATCATCTATCTGGACAGAAGGTCCGGGTTGATTTGAGAATGGGTGCATCATTTTCGTCAAAGCAGACGGAAAGTCTACCCCGGACGGGTTTTAGCATTGATCAGGTGGTGTATCGCTCTATTAATAGCCGCTCTTATCATCGATATTGGGTCTATATCGAAGCAAGGATTTCATGGGCTTCATCAGGATAGACGTAAGGTCTAAACCGGACAGGTTACATCGCTGATCGGGCAGTGTGCCAATCGATCAGTCGCGGGTTTCATCATCGGTACTGGGTTCATACCAATGCAAGGATTTCATAGGTTTCATCAGGATAGACGTAAGGTCTAAACTGGATAGGTTTCATCGTTGATCGGGCAGTGCGCCAATCGATCAACAGTAGGTTTCATCATCGGTATTGGGTTTATACCAATGCAAGGATTTCATAGGTTTCATCGGGATAGATGTAGGGTCTAGCCCTGACAGGTTTCATCGTTGATCGGGCAGTGCGCCAATCGATCAACAGCAGGTTTCATCATCGGTGTTGGGTTTATACCAATGCAAGAATTTCATAGGTTTCATCGGGATAGACGTAGGGTCTAGCCCTGACAGGTTTCATCGTTGATCGGGCAGTGCGCCAATCGATCAACAGCAGGTTTCATCATCGGTATTGGGTTTATACCAATGCAAGGATTTCATAGGTTTCATCGGGATAGACGTAGGGTCTAGCCCGGACAGGTTTCATCGTTGATCGGGCAGTGCGCCAATCGACCAACAGTAGATTTCATCATCGGTATTGGGTTTATACCAATACAAAGATTTCATAGGTTTCATCGGGATAGACGTAGAGTCTATACTGGGTGGGTTTGATCGTTGATCGGGCAAGGTGCCAGGTCGATCGACGAGAAGTTTATGGCGGGAGGTGAGGCTTCTTTAGGATCACCACATTACTGACTCAAGCGCCCTTTCGGATTTTCGCCGGAGCCAGCCCCCTCTTGCTTTTGCCCACGCGCCCTTTCGGGTTTTCACGTGGCGGGGTACCCAATTTTACCTGAAGTGCCCTTTCGGATTTTCACCACAGCTGGGTTTTAGCCATTTTTGCCCTTGCTCAGAAAACCTGAACAAGACCGACGGGGTATCTCTATTTTTAACCCCATCTTTTTTTATTTATTTATTTTCATTCTTTTATTCTCTCTTCCCCTCTTTTTTGGGAGGGTGACAAGTTGGAATGCCATTAGATCATGATGAGGGATGGCTTGGTTAGGGCGGAGTGCCGCTATACCAAGAAAGGGTGTAGCTCGGCTAGGGCGGGATGCCGCTAGACCAAGGAAAGGGTGTATCTCGGCTAGGGCTGGATGCCACTAAGCTAAGGAAAGGTAGCCTGGTTAGAGCGGAGTGCCACTAATCCAAGGAAAGGGTGTAGCTCGGCTAAGGCGGGATGCCACTGGGCCAAGGAAAGGTAGCTTGGTTAGGGCGGAGTGCCACTAGACCAAGGAAGGGTGTAGCTTGGCTAGGGCGGGATGCCGCTAGACCAAGGAAAGGGTGTATCTCGACTAGGGCTGGATGCCACTAAGCCAAGGAAAGGTAGCTTGGTTAGGGCGGAGTGCCACTAATCCAAGGAAAGGGTGTATCTCGGCTAGGGTTGGATGCCACTAGGCCAAGGAAAGGTAGCTTGGTTAGGGCGGAGTGCCACTAATCCAAGGAAAGGGTGTATCTCGGCTAGGGCTGGATGCCACTAGGCCGAGGAAAGGTAGCTTGGTTAGGGCGGAGTGCCACTAATCCAAGGAAAGGGTGTATCTCGGCTAGGGCTGGATGCCACTAAGCCAAGGAAAGGTAGCTTGGTTAGGGCGGAGTGCCACTAATCCAAGGAAAGGGTGTATCTCGGCTAGGGCTGGATGCCACTAAGCCAAGGAAAGGTAGCTTGATTAGGGCGGAGTGCCACTAATCCAAGGAAAGGGTGTATCTCGGCTAGGGCTAGATGCCACTAAGCAAGGAAAGGTAGCTTGGTTAGGGCGGAGTGCCACTAATCCAAGGAAAGGGTGTATCTCGGCTAGGGCTGGATGCCACTAAGCCAAGGAAAGGTAGCTTGGGTAGGGCGGAGTGCCACTAATCCAAGGAAAGGGTGTATCTCGGCTAGGGCTGGATGCCACTAGGCCGAGGACAGGTAGCTTGGTTAGGGCGGAGTGCCACTAATCCAAGGAAAGGGTGTATCTCGGCTAGGGCTGGATGCCACTAGGCCGAGGAAAGGTAGCTTGGTTAGGGCGGAGTGCCACTAATCCAAGGAAAGGGTGTATCTCGGCTAGGGCTGGATGCCACTAAGCCAAGGAAAGGTAGCTTGGTTAGGGCGGAGTGCCACTAATCCAAGGAAAGGGTGTATCTCGGCTAGGGCTGGATGCCACTAGGCCGAGGAAAGGTAGCTTGGTTCGGCGGAGTGCCACTAATCCAAGGAAAGGGTGTATCTCGGCTAGGGCTGGATGCCACTAAGCCAAGGAAAGGTAGCTTGGTTAGGGCGGAGTGCCACTAATCCAAGGAAAGGGTGTATCTCGGCTAGGGCTGGATGCCACTAGGCCGAGGAAAGGTAGCTTGGTTAGGGCGGAGTGCCACTAATCCAAGGAAAGGGTGTATCTCGACTAGGGCTGGATGCCACTAAGCCAAGGAAAGGTAGCTTGATTAGGGCGGAGTGCCACTAATCCATGGAAAGGGTGTATCTCGGCTAGGGCTGGATGCCACTAAGCCAAGGAAAGGTAGCTTGGTTAGGGCGGAGTGCCACTAATCCAAGGAAAGGGTGTATCTCGGCTAGGGCTGGATGCCACTAAGCCAAGGAAAGGTAGCTTGGTTAGGGCGGAGTGCCACTAATCCAAGGAAAGGGTGTATCTCGGCTAGGGTTGGATGCCACTAGGCCGAGGAAAGGTAGCTTGGTTAGGGCGGAGTGCCACTAATCCAAGAAAAGGGTGTATCTCGGCTAGGGCTGGATGCCACTAGGCCGAGGAAATGTAGCTTGGTTAGGGCGGAGTGCCACTAATCCAAGGAAAGGGTGTATCTCGGCTAGGGCTGGATGCCACTAAGAGAAGGTAAGGTAGCTTGGTTAGGGCGGAGTGCCACTAATCCAAGGAAAGGGTGTATCTCAGCTAGGGCTGGATGCCACTAGGCCGAGGAAAGGTAGCTTGGTTAGGGCGGAGTGCCACTAATCCAAGGAAAGGGTGTATCTCGGCTAGGGCGGAGTGCCGCTAGACCAAGGAAAAGAGTAGCTTGGTTAGGGCGGAGTGCCGCTAGACCAAGGAAGGGTAGCTCGGCTAGGGCGGAATGCCACTAGACCAAGATAAGGGTAGCTCGGCTAGGGCGGAGTGCCGCTAGACCAAGTTAAGGGTAGCTCGGCTAGGGCGGAGTGCCGCTAGACCAAGTAAAGGGTAGCTTGGCTAGGGCGGAGTGCCACTAGACCAAGAAAATGGGTTGTTTGCTGGGCATGTATGTTTCATCGTCAATGTTGGGGTTTAACATTAACGCAAAGGGATAGAGTTTCATAATCTATCCAGACGAAGGTCTGAATTGATTTAGAGGACGTGTATAGCAGCTCGGGCACGAAGCCGTTCGCCGGAAATGTGAGTTTCATCGTTAATGTGAGGTTTGACATTAACGCAAAGAAATAGGGTTTCATTATTTATCCAGACGAAAGGTCTGAATTGATCTAGAGGATGTGGATGGTGGCTCGGGCCTGAAGCCGTTTGCTGGAATTGTGAGTTTCATCTTCAATGTTGGGGTCTGATCAGCTGGATATCTGCTGATTCTGTTGACTTTTCTTCGATAATCTTCGCACGTTGGTCGGCTTGAGTGTCGCTGGTAGAATATCTGTCGGCCTGGGCACCGATAGCTAGAATTTTGATTTCCCTTAGCTGGCTATACTGGCAATCCATGTTTGTGAGCATCTGTCATCTCGAATGCTGATGGTTAGACATCTCTGGCACTCTGAAGGCTCATCATGCATCTATCAGCTTGAACGCCGGTGATTAGGCGAACTTCCATCATTCTTCATTGATCCATCATTCGTTGTTCATTGTTATCTAGGATTCCATCATTTGGATAGTCCCTGACATCAGCAGCAGACGTGTAGTATAAGAGTCCGCGATAGGATGGCCCTTGAAAGGTCAATGCTCCAATCTTATTCATCATTGCCATAAGTGATCATTGCCCCTTTAAAGGGGTGAACATATCCGGCAACGGCCATGCATGCTGCCATTGACATCTCATACATTTACCCCTAGAATGTGGAACCATGTGTGTCTTCCATCATTCTTTTGGTGTACATTTGTCCCAAGAATGGGATACCGTCAATATTTCTCATTGTTTGGCATACATTTGCCCCCGGGATGGGGTATCATTTGAAACTTCCATCATCTCATAATCATCATTTTTCTTCTTCTTTTTTTTTTTTTGATATGCATCCCCCTCCTCAGAATGGGGTATCATCTGCATCTTCCATCATTTCGTCATCTTTCTCTTTTTTTTTGATGTGCATCACCCCTCGAATGGGAGTACCCTCTATATTTGTTATTTCACCATTTTTTATCATCATTTCTTTTATTCACACGTGCCCCCAGGATGGGGTATCATCATATCTTTCACCATCTCTTTTTTTTTGTTTTAATACATCTGCCCCCAGAACGAGGCATCCTCTGCATCCCTCATCATTTTTTTTTTAAATCTTTCATGTGTACATCTGCCCCTAGGAAGGGGTATCAATGGCATCCTTCACCATCATCATTTTTTTCTTTCCCCCCCCCTTTTTTTTTGGTATATATCTGCCCCAGAGTGGGGTGTCATCTTTTCTTGTAGCATCACCGGGCTTCTTTTGGGTCGGGAGTATATCCTTGTTGTAGTGGGTGACCCACTCGAACAGGGTCCGAGTCTTTTCCTTAGGAAAGGAGTAGGGTTTAGTCGTTTTGCTTCCTAGGGAATGGCCTAGCTCGCCAGTCTTTACCGACGAAGAGATAGCTGCCTTCTTTGCCTTCTTCCTTTGTTTCTCGAAAGCTTTGAAAATTGGCAATGTGAATATATTTATGCATCAGTTGTTCACTGGCAGGCTTGTTCTTTTGACTTAGGGAGGTAGCGGCCGGGCAATATTTTGTCACAAAGGCCTCAATATCAGCCACAATCTCATTCAGGAGATCAAAGGACTTGACTTCGATGTCAATCAACCTTGTTAATATTTCTATCTTCAGGTTGCGCTTGCATATCTGGATAGCCTCCTCATGGTACGGCGGGTGCCGACATCTGGCACAAAGGTTCTTTCATCGACGGATATAATCCAGAGCAGGTTCATCAGCCCCTTGTTTAGTCTCATACAGTTCTGCCTTAGTAATTTCTTCCTCGGCATGTTTCATTTCCCTCATCTGTTCTATTTTGGGCCCATCCGTCACCGCCAGAATTGGTGGATTTGAGTGCAGACCAAGTGTATGAAAACCCGTTTCATTCAGCTTGCTCTGCAGCAATTCAACTTCTTGCAATTTTTCATATAATTCTGTCATCATGGCAAGGCCAAGAATGTTGCCCCCCTATCCTGACCTCAGGAGGGACTGGCGGTGTTTTATTAAAGACGCTAGACGCACCTTGGTTTTCAGAGATTGACATCTTTGCCCTTATGCCTCCATATGGAGGAGGAGTGGGGTAGCATGCTTCTCCTTTTGGTGGTGGGAGTCTGCCCATACTTCTCCCTGGTTTTATCATCATGACGGGAGACTAAAGCTTTGGCTTGCCCTGACCTTACTGGTGCGGAGCATATCTCTTCCTCATCTTTTTTGAGAGTTTGGCCATTGCCGGGCGAGACCGACAGCATGTTATAGGAGCAGACTTTGTTCCCCCCGTATTTCTTTGCATGCTGCTTTTCCTTCCTGTTGGTGGTCGGCATCTGTACCGCTAAGGGGTCATCTAGCACATCTGGCACTTTTGATTCACTTTTCATTTTCTGCATCAGGCCTGGGGATTTGACATGCTCCCGCAGGACGGGTCCATCGGTGCTTTCTGCACAGGCTTTTGACGTCACTTTAGGCAACTGCCGGTATAGGGATATCACATTGACTGCTCTTTTTAGCTCAGGCAGCTCATGCGGGCGTGGCGAGTCCATTCTGTATTCACCCAGATGTGGTTCCCCTTTCTTAATCATCCTTTCAATAGCATCTTTGAATTCATAGCAATCTTCAATGGGATGACCCAACGCCTGGTGGTATGGGCAGAAGCGGGGGTGATCTTTTCTTTTGGCATCACCAGGTCTCTTTGGATCTGGAAGGACAATTTTGTCACATTGGGCGGCCCATTTAAACAGGAGCCAAGTCTTTTCCTTAGGAAAGGGATAAGGCTTGCTCATCCTGGCTCGCAGAGCGGGGCCATCCTTCTGATCAGCCGTTCCGACGGGAGGAGGGCGGGCAGCGCCTTTTTCTTTATCTTTTTGTTGCTCAAACATCTTGAAGTCTATTGTACCGGTTTCTGTAGGCACGGGCCATTTATTAGCTGATCTAGCTTTGTGGCGTATAGCAGTAGCAGTCAAAGGGCCACTGGAGAGGAAGGCCTCGACCCTCACTGCAGCGCTGTTTAGTCGACCAAATGACCTTATATCCATCCCAATCATTCTTTCGAGAGTCTCCCGCCGAAGATTCTGTTTGCAAATTTGGACGGCGTCCTCCTAATGCGGAGGCCGCCTGCATCTCATGGCGAGGTTCCTCCATCTTTTTATATAATCCAGAGCGGTCTCATCTTACTTCTGCCTTGTTGCATATAGCTCGGCCATTGTGATTTCTCTTTCTGTAATATGAAATCTGTCCCGGAAATTCCGCTGCATATCGGGCCAATCAGTCACTGACCCAGCCGGTAGGCCAAAGTATCATTCAAAGGCTAACCCTGTAAGGGACGAGCTGAAGAATTTCAGGAGGTAGGATTCATCAGATGCCAGATCACCCATAATTGTTGTATAGTAGGCTATATGCTCTTTGGGGGAGCCCCGGCCATTGAGTTTTTTTTCAAATTTCGGTGGCTTGCTGACGCCTGGTGGCAATTTCTTAGTAGCATAATGCACAGGATATGGTACCTTATAAACATCATAGGTACTGGAATTCCTGGCCCTTTCGGACAGCTTCATTTCAATAATCTTTTCTATCATCAGCTTGCCAGCCACATCCGGCTCTATGGGCTCCGGGAAGAAGTGTGTTCGCTGCCGGCTGAAGGGGGTTGTCATAATTGTTGTATGCAGAGCAGGCACGGCAGGCTGCGTTTGAGATGCAGAGGGCTGGGCTGCCACTTATTGTAGAGAAGGTTGACTCGGCGCCTTGCCTTTGTTAGTTTGAGCAGGACAGACCGGAGAGACCACCCCTATCGAGCTGGAAGTCTGTCCAGCTGGCTCAGCATGCTTGGAGACAAGTGTATGCTCGCCTCTTTCATTGAGTTGTCTTCTAAGGGAGTCAATCTCCTGCTGGTATCTTCTTGAATATCATCTGGATCATGGGATCCAGGGTTGTTTGGATCTGTACTTCTCCCGATATTTCTTTAGTGGAAACACCCAGAGGGTTGCCTTCTTCCTCCGCAGTCACTACATTGACTGTCATCATAGTGACTTCTTGAGCTTTATCGGTAGCCATTATCTTTTCTTTCACTGCTCGGGTTCTTCTTGTGACGGTACTTGGCCCGTGTGCTAATTTAATCAGCTCTTCAGGCTGGTCTGGTAGTGTGTTATATTTCCTGGTGACACCGGCCATATTGCAGGAAAAAACCTGCATATTTCCCTTCTGGCTGTGGACTTTCCCTCTGACCCGACTCGGATATGTGAGGCGGTCAAAGACTGAAGTCCTTTCTTCTGCTTCTTCCCTCTTGGGGCGGTCTTTTCGATGTCTGACCCTACAGCCATCCTCATAGTCATTGGAGTCTGAGGATAAGACTCCAAACACCACATCTTCTGAGGTTTAATCTTTTTCATGTAGGGTGCCCAAGGCACGAGACAATCTTTACTGCCATAGGGAGGAATTCCCTAGACAGTGGAGGTAGTCTTGAACCGCCTGGTCCATTTCTTCTTGGGTATGCCTTTGTAGATCTGATCGGGGCAGCAGCCTCTCTTCGATCTTTTAGCTGATAAACCAGCCTTGAAATTTGGGCAGCCAAATGCTCCGCCTTGGAATATTTGAAGATATCAGCCTGTCTGGCGCAGGCCTTCGGTCCCTTTGGAATAGCAACATATGCTTGATCTTCCATTCTTCTTTGTTTTTCCCTTTGGCAGTATACATTGTCCCCCCCTTCATGGCGAGTGGCGATGGCATCTTTTCTCCTTCTGCCCCCAGCCCTGGGGTGAATGACAGTAGCATTTTCTTTTCCTTTGCCCCCCGCCCTGGGGTGAATGACGGTAGCATTTTCTTCTTTCTTCTGACATCTTCTGCCCCCAGTTCCAGAGTGAAAGACAGCAACATCTTCTTTTCCTCTGCCCCCAGTTCTGGGGTGGATGACAGCAACATCTTCTTTTCTTTCTTCCATCTCCTACTCCCAATCCTGGGGCGGATAATAGCGGCATATTCTTCTTTCTTCTGGCATCTCCTGGCCCCGGCTCTGGGGCGGATGGCAGTGGTATTTTCTTCTTTTCTTTCCCATCTTCTGCCCCCTGCTCTGGGGCGGATGGAAATAGTTTCTTCTTCTTTTTTTTATCTCTCCTGACTCTGGCTTCAGGGTGGATAGCAGTGGCACCTTGCTCTTGAGCCGGAATCCAGCTCTGTATCTTCTTCGGCCTCCATATCTGTCTATATCTTGCTGGCTTGGGAGCCAGCGGCTTCCTCTCATCAGTTTCCCAGTTGGCCGCCCTAGTGGCCAAAATTTGGACCTTGTTGTCAGTCTGGACGGTCGAGGCAACCCTGTCCGGACGAACATCTTTGGGGAGACCATCGAGGTTCACCCTACATCTCCGATCATCATCATCTTTCCAGAATTTGAAAGACGACGGCTTGCAGCAGCATATCGGCTCCTCCGGTTAGTTCTTCTTTCCTTCTGGGCAGCAGCAGGGACCGTGTCCCTGCTTTGGATATGGTGGGCAAAGCAGGCGACGACTATCGAGGCCGTCTTTTCTGGTGAGCTTCCCTTCTCATCAGCAGTCTTCATCGGGGCACCTGTAGCAGTGCCTTGTTCCTTGTCAGCAACCTCCAGTAGGTCGGTGAAGACGAGGCCCAAGCAGTTGGGCAATCCGTCAGCAGGGGGCATGGACCCGAACATCATGGGCACCGCCAGGTAGCCCTCGCGAACATAAGCATCAACGTCCTGCTGGCCGAAGCGGAGGGAGGCGAATCCACTCGTCATTTTAGTTCCTTGAAATAGGATTAGCGCACAGTTAGAATCTAAGAGGGGCCGCCGGGCCTCCTATTTTGGCGTAGAGATGAAGGGAGACTCTGTCCCACCGGGCGTGCCAGACTTGTGGACGCGCATTTTATCTTATCTCATTATATTATTTATTTATATTTTTTTTTGGATTTTTGATTTATTAGGCGTGCCAGTCACGTGTGTGACGATTTCATTATGCGCTCGATCTGACTTGGTCAGTCGATTGTGAAGTCCGAGTCGGGACCAGAAGTCCGTCATACCATAAAGGCTATGATGTTAATTACACCCTTCCAAGGAAGGACAACCCTTGATTAAACGCCAAAATAGGAGGCCTCGAGAGGCAATAATAAAAAGGATATTCTTTTCATGTGCGCAGTTTGAATTTCATACCAGAGCCAGGAAGGCGGGCAAGATAATAATATCGATTGTAGAAACAGACGACATCGCTGAATCGACGGCTCGAAAAACAATCAGACTCAGGGGAAAGGTAAAACAGAGGATATCAATCGCGGACAGGATGAGCCGCGATCATGACGGAGGTTTAAAGCATCGGTTAACATTTCGGCGGCACTTCCCCATGGTCTGGATCATGCCCAGAGGGAAATAGGCTATCACCCACGGAGTGCCGGGGTGAAAGCCGAAAGAAAGAGAGAGGTCGGGCCTCTCCACGTTACACACGTATGCCCTAAGGCAATGTTTGATTCTTCCCTCACAGGAGCTGGTGGCACTCATGCATTGGCATGGCTCACCGGAGCTAAGAGGGAGGCGCGTCGTTGTGACTTCGACACGAATCGATGGAACATAAGGGAGTCTACCTCCCTTTTACTTTATCCTCGGGACACATCTGGTGATCCACGAATATCTCTGTGTAGGTTAGCTCTGGGCATTTGGGCTCACAGGGTGGCAACTTAGGCTCTCGGCATGACCACAGATGGGAGGCTAAGGCTCCCGACGTGAGTAGCAAGGAGATGGAGGTTCTCGGTGTAGCCAAAGGGAAGAATCCAGGAAGCTCCCGGCGCCGGCTTCCCGGCGCGCTGAAGATTCTCCAAGGGGGTTATCAGCGTAGGCTAAAGGGGGAAGAGGAGCTCTCGGCCTGGGGGTTCCCGGCGCGCTGAAGGCAGCGCCGGGAGCTGGTGGTGCCGAGAGGTAGCTGGCCGAGAAGGGGTGTTTGGGCGCCGTGAGGGGTTTAGGACTTTACGGTACCCTATTTTTTAGGATTTTTTGAGAGTTTTCTGGGAATTATATCAGAGTAGGTTGGCTCTGGAGACTAGAGATGGGGTTCAACTGGTTTTAGTTGTATATGCTTCAAAGGAGGCCGAGAACTGAGAGAGATTGGAGGGGAAGAGCCCCACACAGAGGTCCTTTCCACCATCACCATACGGAGCCCAGAGGACAGCTTCAGTATTATTTTTCATCGGCTGGGAGGATTTCAGCAGCACCTCCCCCGTACCTAGCGTATGCCAGGGAGTAATAGACGATCACCCACAGAGTGCCGGGATGAAAGCCAGAATAAGGGGTGGTATGGGACCCCTAGCCCGTGTATGTGATCACAGCACCAACTTAATATCCCTTTGAGGCCATTGAAACTTATGCAGTGGCAGAGTTTCTCTGGCTCGTAAGGTTATGTAGGGGAGTTATCCCCAATGATGTTTATCCCTTAGGCACATATGATGATCTAGAGTATCCTTCGACAAGATGCAAGGCTTGGTGGATCGGACTTCAGAGGGCATCTGTGTGGTTCCTTGGCCTGTAACAGGAAGGCTTTCCTATGGGGTTCAAGGAATGGAGGATTCACAACGTAAAGCAGGGGTGGCAGGAAGCATGGTTCCCGGCGTGGGCTTTATTGGCCAAGGGGGAATGCTCTCGGCGCAAGGGTTCTCGGCGCGGTAATGACCGCGCCGGGAACCCGGCGCCGGGAGGCTGTTTCGCACCTTTTTCTTCCTTTCTTTCTTTTTTTCTGTTCGTTTCTTTTCGTTCGCGTATCGATCAACCATTTGGCTAACTGGTAGTCAACTGACTGATTGACGACGCGGGCGTGCCAGTCACATGAGTGACAATTCTATTGTGCGCTCACTCTGACCCATGTCGGGCGAATGTGAGGTTCGGTCGGGACCAGCAGTCCGCCATACCATAAAGGTTATGGCGTTAATTACATCCCCCACGAGGAGGGAAAACCTTTGATTAATTGCCGAGATATCGGGCTGTCGAAGCCGGGTTAAAAGAGCTACATGATGATTATAGCAATGACAGGCAGGATGCAGCATTAATCATGCAAAAGATGCGTAGTTAAATGGGAAAATGGATCCTAGGTACGTGGCGGAGGACGCAGGTCCGAGGACCACCCTCGTGCGTGACGAAGGCTTCCGGCCAGACATGATCCGGCTTTTAACCGACGCCATTTAATATACTCGGGGATCTATGCATGCATGCACACAAGACATTCATGATTATTTTGAACATGAAGATAGCGTTATGAAAATGGTGACAATCACCCATATTTATTACCCTTCGTCGAGAAGAGGGAGAGCGGCGCAAGTATGCTAGCGAAAGCGAAATGCTAACGGATTATGACGGTGAGTATGATGATGACATGACTCGGGCTTGCTTGACCCTTCTTTATTCAATTCAATGCCTGCTACGGCTTGTCGACATTGCCCCCGAGGGGCGAGGCTTCAAAACCGGCGTGGCTATGCAAGAAACACTTATACGGCGCGATAAAACGTAGGCATAGTGGTTAATACGGCGCGATAAAGCGTAGGCATAGTGGTTAATACGGCGCGGTATTCATGTTTTTGAGATGACGCGCAAGAGGGTTGGGGCGCGCCGGTTTAGGGCGCGCCGGAAAGCCGCAAGGAAAATTTTTTAGAAAATGAGTGTGGGGTTAATCCGGCGCGGGGGGGTACCGCGCCGGTTTAGGGCGCGCCGGTTAAGACCGCGCCGTATTAAACCTGTTTTGTTGAATTATGAACTTCTTAAGTTTATTAGGCTTCATGGGATCCTTTCTTAAGTTGTTTGGGGCCAATTGATCATTTGATTGGAGTCCATGGCCTTCTGGAAATGAGGGGGAGGTCAGTGCGAGGTTCATACTCGAGCACTGAGTTGATTCAATTTGGAGCGATCATTTTTTTTATTGACATAATCATCTAGAGTCCGTCAAAAATTTGACAGCATCTCCCCTGAACGAACAGAGTTGCAGGGGAGAATCGGGGTCATACTCACTAATGGAGTAAGCCCCTAAATCACCGGTCTGCCCAAAGGCGGCCAGCATACCCCACTGGATAGGATACCCCGAGGACAAGCCTGCTAGGGGCACCAAAGCTCCAAGGGGGAGGAAATAGAAGGGCGAAGTCACTGATGATGAAGACGACACCCCGAGGGCTAGCCTACGAGGGATGAAGGATTCGTAGTCAGTGCTTCGTCCCATGGAGGGACTGACCATTAGGAGAGTGGGACTCCGAGGACTAGCCTACAAGGAGCGCATACCCCATGATCTCGATCGGGCCCTGGTCTGTCGGGGTTGAGTCCGTTGACCCGAGCTCCCCTTCGTTATTAGCCATGGCTTCGGGAGGACGCCCACCATGGAGAGGTAGGTTCCTCGGTCGCCCGGCAACTGCAGGAGCTAAAAGGGGCATGTCCCCCTCCCCGGATGATCGGAATAACGAGGCAATCTCGGAACGATGCAAATAGCCACGAAGAACAAATGATAAAGGCCTAAGTTAGACAGACCCTCGGCAGGGACATATGTTCGAACGGTTAGAGAACAATACTCAAGGGGACAAAGGCGCATGCAGAGGCACGGCTCCATCCGGGAGGAGAAAGGGATGCAAAACCCTTGAACCAAACATAAAAGGACTGAAACGAAAGAAAGCCCCCGGGGAGGGGTGTTTCTGTAGCCCGCAATGATTCGGGGCGTGGTATGAACCTCGAGGAAACCCGGGATCGGCCCTCCGCAAAGAAGAACCCTGTCGCGCAATATCAGTACAAATAAAGATAGGGAAAGGGGAGGTCGTTCCTCCAATTTATTGATTCAAGCATCCACAGGCATGCATACATATCCCCATCCCTAAGACAGAGAGGATTCAACATTCGCACGGCGAGATTACAATTCCGGCACCATTGTTTGGTTGCCGTTTAATGATATTCAGAAGCAGAGGACGCCCAGGTCACGATAATCAGAGAGAAGATGGCAGAAGAAATCGCGAAGAAAAAGGGGGGATCGACTCATATCATCGTCGCCCCTCCCCTTCATCGCTTACATTCGACAAAAAATGAAAAGAAAATGCGGAAAGCAGGAAGAAACACGGCCCCTGCCCACCTGTTCCTCAAAACAGAGTATCGTCGATGCAGGCCGACGGTCGCCCCTTTAGAGAAGAGAAACCCCCCCTCTCTGTGTATCTCGAGAAAGGAAGAAGACCCTCTCCTTTCACAGTTGCCTCACCCTTCTCTTTCTTTTTTTTCTGAGAGCCGCCTCTTTTTCCTTTGAGTCTTTCTTGCCTTCCAGACTTCCTGGCTTCCTCTCCTCCTTCAATCGAACCTCGCCCGTATATATAACAGGTTGGAGGCTCTTCATCCGGCGTGAGCTTTTGGCGCGCCGGGGGAGTCTTCATCAATCTATCGCGCCGGTTTAAGAGGCCATTCGATAGGGTCGCTGGCGCGCCGGGATGAGGGCTTAAGGTAAAGGGGCGCGCCGGGCCAAAGGCTGAAGGTGAGGGGGGCGCACTGGGCTAAAGGCTGAAGGTAGGGGGGCGCCGATTTAAGGGCATTGAGTGAAGGGCGCGCCGGTTTAGGGCACGCCGGGCTACTGCTCCTTGCACGCTTCAAGCCAGTCGATGAACTCGGGGATAATTCCGGGGCCATCGTGAACATGTACTCTGCTGCTGTTCACTAAGAGTTAGACGATATGATCTGTCGAAGCTCCTAGATTGGCGTACGGCCATTCTCCAGGTTCTGGATTGCTTTAGGCTGCTCGCACGGGTTTTCTGCGGGCACACGGCCTTCAGCTCTCTGACCCATGCCGTTAGCTTGGCCTGGCTCGTTTCCGAGGCTTCTCGGAAGGCGTGACAGCACCAGGGATAGCTCCGCCCGAGCTGGGTGATCATTCGGCCGCTAATGGGCCCACCTTGGCAGGAAGCCGCACCTATGTAAGGTGATCGGGATCTTCCGCCACCAGAGCTCTCGGTCCTCCGTGCCGGAGAGCCGGGGTAACTCCTTCATCCTCGGGAGAACCTCCTCATTTGGTGGGGGACCACCGGATAGACCGTCGTCCTTGATCGGACAACGGATGTGGTGTATGCGGCATGATAGAGTCGATGCCGGTTCATTGGGCAGGCTTGGTCGCACTGCCGGTTGGTTGTGAGCTTGTCTCGGCTCCCCTGAGGTGAAGTCCCCGTGTCCGTACGGAATGACTCGAGGCTCTGGCGGCTTGAGAAATCTTCAATATATTGATCATTATCGGCTTCCGTACTTCGGTGGGCCGGGTCATTCGTCCTTATGACTTGGTCGCCGACGATCATATTTTCGGTGCCAACAAATGCCCCCCAGACGTGGGTGTTGCGAGCAAGGCACGAGTGTAGCAGGGCCGACGGATGTATTTCACCCGGACTGACCTCCCCTTTGGTTGGCCAGTGCCTGGGCTGGCCCTTAATTCGGCACGGGCGTTGACCCGGTACCGTTCAGACGTTAGTACGGCGCAGCCTGTGACCCTTGGGCTTTAATCCGGCGCGCTATTCTCCCTTTTCCTTGCTAACTCGGCGCGGCCTTGACGCCGTGGGGTTTTAATTCGGCGCGCCTTTTCCCCGGCGCGCCTTTTGCTTATGGGGTTTTAATCCGGCGCGCTAAATAGCGCGCCGGTTTAGCGGAGGGGGGCCTCCTCCATATAAGGCTTTCGCCTTCTTTCTTTTCTTCTTCATCCCTCATTTGCCCAATTTTTTTCTCTCTCTTCCCTCTCTTCCCTTTCCCCGGCGCCGAGAGCGGCGATTTCTTCCTTCGGGTGGGTGGAGGTGCCGTCAGTTTGGGTTTCAAAACCCTTTCTTTGGGCCCCGGGAGGCTTCTAGCAGGGCTTGCCCTCGGAGCTGTTTCCCCGGGTGTTCCTCTGGCCTCGGTGTAATGCCGATGGCTGCTTTTTAGGGATCGTTCCTCAGTGGACGCGTTCCCGCTTTTCTTCGGCAATTCCCTGTGCTGGGGAGACTCTGCCGAAATTTTGTCAGAAATTCGCCTTTGATTAGCCATTTCCTGACGTTGTTTTTGTTTGATATGCTCTTTTTTTGCAGCTGTTATGGCATCCAGCTCTTCCTCTCGTGTCGTGGTGACATGGGAGAATGTTAATTCTCTCGACTGGGGTCACGGTCAGGTGGCCATAGTTGCGGAGTCCTCGGATTCGGAGACGGACACCGTAGACACTGGTCGTCTCCTTATCCTCGGGGGCGACTCCTTTCATTATAATAGAGAAGACGTGATCAGGAAGGATCATCCCAAGGACAAACACCTGATGTCCCTTCTTCGGCGTTTCAACCTTCAGGGGAAGCGGGACGTGTTTGCCGTGCGGAAGGTCGAGCAGGCTCTGCTGGTGGAGAGAGACAGCTTGGCCGAATGCGTAACGCGGGGAAGACCCATCTATCTCCCTGGGGAGGTCAGGAAGTGGAGCGTTGTGCTGGGGCTGCAAGACCTGGCTCCGTCAGACGGACTGTTGACCAGAGCTCCTGAATTTGTGCCTGCTCAGTGGAATGACTCCGCAGGCAGGGTAGATCGGGAGAAGCCGATCTTTGGCTTATTCCTTGCCCCGTTGAGGTGGGGATATAGAGATGAGTCATTCTTGCTGGATTGCTTGGCGATTCGCTTCAAGCACCAGATCTCCGTGGGATGGTTTGCTGAGTTGAAAGTCACAGATGCCCACGCATTCAGGCCCGGAGCAGTGGAATTCACAGACTATGTGCTGCATCATTATGCTCCTCTTTTGACCAGAGCTGGTGTTTATCACAGCGTATATGCTTCAAGGTATCGGTATCCGATTTCCCGAGGCTTGTGCTGCGGCATGATCGAGGTGTTTTGCCCCGAATACAACACCTTCTATACTTCAGAGGGGGAGACCTCTTTAGACTTGTGGAGTCTATCTCAGCTCAGCGGCCTGCCCATTGATGGAGAGCCGTATGAGGAAGTTTGTTGGCCCGACTGGTTGAAGGACCAGACCGACGGTGATGGTCGGTATATGGCGGGCTACGCCTATCGATATCTAATGAAGGTGTATCGCACCCTCTTCCATTCGTCGCAAGACACGAGAGAAGCTCGAAAGCCGGGCGAGAAGCGAAGAGTGCGGATGGGCGCTTGGCTTCAGTATTTCTTCCAGGGGAAGACCAAGTATGAAGACTTTCCTCCGATAGCACCGGTGGCCCAGAAGCGGAAGAAGAGGGTACGACGCCAGGCCGCTTCGTCATCTTCTTTGAGAGGAGGGCAGGGGGAAAACCCAAACCCTACTGGTGTTGATGCAGTGACTCATTGTGCTGCATATTTGGTTTATTGGCTTTGTTCCTTTGCTCTCCCTCAGGGTGACGAGAGCGTGATCAGGGCGGAAGCCATATATCCGGCCTGTCTCATGGCTTGGGGTACCAAGCTGTCTCTTTGCCCAGTGGCCCTGTGCCTCATTTACAAGATGCTGGGGGACTTGCACAAGACGCGCCTCCCCAGAAGCCTTCGGACGGTTGGTCCGTTACATTTCTTTAATGCTTGGGTCTGCACCCTGTTCCCGGAGGCAGCTCCTCGGGCATTACAAGCGGTTCCTCTGGTCCCGCGCATGATAGAGTTTGCAAGCGCCGAGCCATCATTGCTAATGGAGCAACTTTATGCTATTCGGGGTAAATTGACCCGTCTTCCCGTGGATTCGCCTGGGGTTCTTCATTTCTGGAGCTTGGCTGCTCACTCGAGCCCATTGACGAACAGGACGAGACAGTGCAAACTCTTTGAAACTGAGGAGTACATCCATCCGATTTCCCAGGCCAATTGTACCAGGCCTATTCTGGAGCCGGAGTTGGTTGATTGGGCACTGGCCATAAGGCCTAGTGTCCTCGTTTTTCGCAAGAGCGGCATTCTGTGGTTGGAGCCGTATTACCCGTTCCGTTTCAGTCGGAACTTCGGCTACGACCAGCAGATTCCACATTCCTATTCGTAATTTGCACTGCCCAACAGGCACAGGGCCGGGCAAACGTCCAATGACGACGCCCGGATATGGTGGGACTTCTTCCACCATCGCGAAGATGTTTCTTTCCGGGTGCCCGCCCCCGCACGGTTCCCTCGCGTCACGCCTGAATACATCAAGTGGTGGAACGCGCGGACGGGATTTTACAGGACCTCCCGGAGAGAGTGCTGGGCCGTGGCGGAGCACATGTTCTTAGCTTCCCAACTGGAGCCAGTTCTTGATATTGATGCTTCTTATTTGAAGAAGTTGAAATCTTGGACTAATACGGATGTGAAGGCCTATCTAGAGGCCCGCAAGCTCGTAAAAAGCCGCAGGACGAAAGTTGAGCTGAAGTTGCCCCCGATCAACAAGGATGACTATGTGAAGACCCTTCGGGGTTTATGCCGGGTGAGCAGTGAGAGGGTGATTCTCCAGCAACTCCCTTTGCCGGTAGAAGAGCCCATCGCGACCGTGGCAGACTGGCGTCCCGAGCTAGACAGGTTGTGTCCCTACCGGGCTTTCATTCGCAAAGAGGACAGGCGGGCTGATTTGTATGCCAACACCCCTTGGCTGTTTGCGCTCCTTCGGTCTCACGGCCTCTCGGTGGGTAGCCCCGGCGAAGCCATACTGGACCATCCTCTTCAAATCTCCTTCAAATACGCAGACAGGTGGGGGCTGGACCATCTGAGTCTATATTATCTGCTGTCCTCCCGTGGCCATGAGGACCTGGCACTGTTGGCTGAGCCGAGCGAAAAGATCAGGGATCTATGCTGGCTTATTCGCGAGGCGGCGTCGAGGGACAAGACGCCCTCGCTGTTTTATTGGCCTCTCTTCCCCTTTTATACGGGACCGGCAAGTACGTTCCATCTCTTCCTTCAGGCCCTTCGGCCAGCTTCTTCTTTTCATTGTGGTTGTGTCATTCTCACCCTTGTGCGTATGCAGTCCGACCGACTTCGGAGGAGACTCGGCACTTCAGGGAATTGATCATAAAGGCCCAAAAGCCGACATATTTTGAAGTTCCTGAGCCGGCGCCGACCACGACGCCATTGCCTCCTGGGGATTCGAGGAAGAGGACCAGGTCCCAACTGCGAGAGGCCTTCGGGAAGGCGAAAGCGGCGGTGACCCGGGTGACACGGGCGCGCCGGAAGAAAGCTGCGGAGCAGACATCGACAACCGACCTTCCTCCCGTTGTATCTTTCGAAGAATTTGAGGCTTCTCGCGCACAAGGGCCAGAGGCCGAAGGTAGGCTCTTCTTTTCCTCAAAGTGCATTAGCTTGTCTTGACTGCTTGGGGTGGCCCATGCTGACAGTCACTGGTACAGCTGCTGGGGTCGTCGGTCCCGAGGCGACGGTGGATGCAGAGGCTGGGGGCGGGGCAGAGGAAATCCTTGCTGCTCCCGTAGAAAGGGATTTTCCCTCCCCCACACCTCAGCGGGAGATGGAAGGTAATCCATAGTTTAGTCGCGACAGCAACGTAAGTCTTTGTATCTTTAGTCATCCTGACCCCGTTTTGCTGTGAATTTGTAGTTGATATACAACCATCACTGCTTCCGGGCCCGGAGAGCGTAGAGAAGGTGATCCCCTCGGGACAGGGAGAGCCCGTCTCCGAGGTGTCATCTATTGTTGCTCCTGGTGCGGAGAGCCCCAGGGAAATTCCTGCCGAGGGTGATGCTCTTGCTGGCGAGGCTCCTGCTCCGATGGCGGAGCGTCTTGAGAGGGCAGAGGGGTCCTCTTCCTCTGAGCATGTAGACTATGGTGGCGGCTCCAGTGACGAGGAGTCACCGCCGCTTGATGTTGAGACCGAGGATGCTGGGGTGTCTTCGGCCTACGAGAGCGACTATCCGACGTTCAGCCCGGCCCGGTTATCATGGGGCGGTCCTGTGCCGTCATTATCGCTTGCAAGTGAGGGAGTCGGCGCTGGGGAAACTCCTCTTAAAGATTTGAGCTTAGTCCCGGCCGAGGTAAGGACCTATCCAGGGTCAATACTTGCCATGCTTCTTTCCTCCTCCTTTTAGCCAGGCTTTTAAGTGTATATATATCTCTGATGCAGACTGAGGTGGCGCTACCGACTATGACGGTGCAAATACCACTCCCGGCCCTGGGGACAGGGCAGGCGACTTTCCCGTCCGTCCTGCGGCCCATCGCATTGTGGTACCCAAAGGATCATGTAGCAGCAATGGTTCCCGTTGGTCCCGGAGCGCTCGTGGAGGTTGATAGTTCGGCGATAGCCGGAGATTCTCCGCCAAGGGAGGCTGCACAGCAGTCAGCTCTGGAGAAGGGTGGCTTTGCTGAGATAGAAGCCGGGGAGATTATTGAGGGACGGACGTCCCCGAATCTTGGGGTTCTTGTTGGACTTCCGTCCCAGGGGACCGGTAAGGAGATTGTTGTTGTTGAGGCTCCTGCCACCGCATCTGCCGGTGCGGTTGTTCCCGGTGGTAGTGGGCTGCAGCTTATGCCGTCGTCATCTTTCGGGACGGCTGATGATATATGGGCTGCCGTAGATAACAGAGTAGAGTTCGAACTGCCCGAGACGTCGCCACTGATAAGTACAATATGAAGTGATCAAGAAGGGGAGGGGATGAATAGATCACTGTTTTTAAAGAATTTAAAGAATTCTGCAGAGTATATTGCTAAATGCAAATAACCTTAAGCTCAGACTAACGAATATGATGCAGTGCAGTTAATAGCTCAAGCAAATAGAAGGCATATCATGATAGTACCACAATCGATCGCACAAGGGCTCAGGGGATTTTAAGGTGGTTCGGTCCTTCAGACCTACATCCACCCCACACTCAAACCGAGTGTGGCTTCACTAAAGGCTGGGCAACACAGCTTGCCAGACAACTGCTGATACACAGCTTCCCAGGAGAACAACCTCTCCTCTTCCTCCTACCCGGAGGGAACCTCTAGCGACCAGCAGTCGCTAGAACCCAGAGACTTACGTCTCTCTTCCTCTTTACCAAGAGGGAACCCCACTAGTAGCAGCCCTGCTACTAGTGAACCAGAGGTCGAAGACCTCTCTTCCTCCCAACCCGGAGGGAACCTACAAGCAGCTCACCTGCTGCTTGCAAACCGGAGAATGAATCTCCCTTCTCCTGATCTCACAGGAGGACCCCGACCTCAATCCAGAGGATCGGAAACACAAACAAGGACAGTAGAAGAAAGATAAGAACAATAAACGAAAACATACGAACGAAGGAAATCAAATGCCAGAAAATGGAAACAATGTAGCTCAACACAGAGCAATAGACTTCGGATTTGATCCGCAAGTCAGAACAACTCTTCTGATCACTCTTCTGCTCTCTCTCTCTTTTTCCCTCTGCTATTCTTTCTTCTTTCTTTTCTTCTCCTGGATCGAAGGGCTCTCAATTTTCCTGTTTTTTCTTCTATGCCTCTCTTCTTCGATCACCTTCATCTGAGGACGAAGGATTCTATTTATAGCAGAACAGCAGGTGGATAGGGCACAAAACGCGTGTGCCTCCCACGCTCGATCCAGAATCTTCCTGCCACGTGCCTTTATCAGATTGGTTCCTCTTGTCTCGGATCACGTGCAGCCCTGGAGTGTGGAATGTTCTTCCTCGGACCTGTAATGAGATTAAGTCCATTAATACGCTGCATGGCCATTAAAACCAAAACTGCATGAGGTATAGTAACACCACGACGTGACTATTACTCGAGATGACACAAGAACGACACGAGATACTCTGTAACAGGTCAGATACACAGAAGAAAATGACACGAGGTGAGGTTATAAGCAAAAGAGACACGAGGTCACGAATGCAAAAACAACACGAGGACAACACGGGCTAACGACAGAAACCGACATGAAGACTAAAGCGAGAAACCAACACGAGGACAGAATATAACGAAACGACTCGAGGTGAAAACAACACGAAGTGAAGTTTAACACGAAGTAAAAAGCAACGACACGAAGTATAGTGGTGACAAACACACACTATATAGAAAACGACACGAAGCCAGTAAGAACAGCACGAGATGAAAACAGCACGGGCTGATAACGACACGAAGTCGAAACAGTAAATAACACGGGATCACACTGCACGAGGTAAAACTACACGAAGACTTAATAAGAAAGACGACACGAGGTGGCAATAAGGAGAACGACATGAAAACAACATGGACTAGCAACCGAAACTGACACGAAGTCAAACAGTACAACACGAGGTGTTGTAACCAAGAAGAAGTGCCAATCAACTCGAAGACAGTATGCAAAGAAACGACTCGAAGTGAGATGAGAACAGAATGAAACAAAGAAGATGACACGGAGTGCATAAAACCAACACGAAGACGTGGACTATAGTAACCGTCACGAAGTGTGGTTACTAAGTAGGAACGACACGAGGTCTACAGGAAAACTACTCGAAGTTCATCAGAACTTTTTAGAGCAGCTTCAGGAACACGACACGAAGTCATGAGAAGAGAAAACAATCACAAAGTGAAACGAACACTTGAACTTAGACTGACTTAGAGACTCAGCGAAAGGACTCGAAGACAGGAATACAAAGGATGACATGGAAACAACACAGTAAACAAATACTGCACGAGGTGAAAGACAACACTCAATCAGACGACAACATGGCTAGCTCGACACGAGGTGAAAACGCGAAGCAAGAACTACATGAGGTTTGAGGAAAACAGCACGAAGACAGAACATGAACGAACACACGCAGTGTTACCTCTTAGCAGCTATTTCATATAAGACCATGGATAACTCAAGTGCAAGATATCTGATTAAAAATAACAAGAACAATTAACATAGTGTTGCTCATCATCAAAACACTTAGGGAAGACACACAAACCAACAATCTCCCCCTTTTTGATGATGGCAACACTATATTAAGTATGAGAGATAAGTTCAAAAGAGATCAATTCAGGATATTTGATGCAGACAACTTAAAGCATACTTGCTTCCTTACTACCACTGAGAAACCTGAACACTCCCCCTGAACACAGCAACAGTTTACCTCAAACTTGATATAACTCCCCCTCAACACTACTCTGAACCCCCAACACAATTCTCTCCCCCTTTGACATCATCAAAACTAGGGGCAAATCTGAAGATACAGAGAAAGGAAAATTGTTGACTATAGAGAGAAAACAGGACAGAGTAAGGTAGATAAATGGAGACTATTGAGATGTTTAGTCAATTAAGAAAGCCATTAATTTTATGTGAGGATTTTTGAGGATCAGTTAGTCAGACTGTGCAAAAACTGTGAATAAGGATTCGCTCCATACACAGAACCAGATTCTAAGCAAGTGAGGTACAAGATACCAGTTTGATCAAAATGAGTCTTTACTGAGAGAGTATTATGTAAGACAGTCAGAAGACAAAGACCTGTGGTATTGAGAACAAACAAATCAAAAGCTATACTTCAAGTGAGCAGGATCTTTAAAGATGGTCAAGATCAAAGGTAAGTCTGTCAAGTACACCTTTGACATTAGGGAGACACCTTGTTTAGAGGCAAGAATCCCCAGTTACTCGGTGGCAGGACCACATTACCCCTTCTGATAAGAGGACAGAGATAGTATTCTAGCTGGTGTTGACATTAAGGTGACACCTTTATCTGAGGCCAGACACCCCAGTTACTAACCAGATATGTACCATAGCTCTGTATGATCAAGACAACTACTAAGACCAGATAATTACTGCCATCTCATGACATGGGAAACTTTCACTTCATTGATGAAAATCCCAGTTTCTCAATGAGCAGTTAACAAAGTTGATAACAATTTTATGAAATTTGTTTTTATTAACCAGCTCTTAAAACCTTGTTAATGAAGCTTGAGTCCGTTTGAGAACAATACACCAGATCCAAGGTGATACAGACTAAAGCACAAAATACCTCATTTCGGACTCAACATTGACTAAGTAGGTATGCAGTACTGGCTAGATCAGAAGACAGTTACCGTGTAGGAAGATAATCTTTGAATTCAGATTTTGATCTCAGTGGGACTAACAGCTGAAATTCCAACAAGAAATTAGATGAACAGTCTTAAAGGATAAAGCATCCAACTCTTTCTTTTATACACCTCATCAGCCTGATTCTCTTTTGATGTCAGCAAAATGTCGTTCGGAGTATGTTCAAATTAGGTCAAAGATCAAAACACCTATTATAAATCAGCTCCCCCTGAGACCTTGACCCCAACACAAACTTAACCAAGACAACCCTCAAAACACTTCAAAGAGTACACCATGAAGTTTGGGCAGACTATTCAATCAAAACGGAGTGAGTCACCAAACACTCATAATGAAGTTATTTCTTCAGCAACAGATGATGAATATGATAAGCATAATAACACATGACATGGTATTCAGAAATCAATTTTTCAATCATGAAATTCTGTAAATACCTAGTTCTCTGCGCAAAGTGCTAAATTTTTCAGTATCCAGTGGCTTAGTAAAGATATCTGCAATTTGTGAGTTAGTGCCAACATGGATCAACTCAAAAGTCCTCCTAGCTACTTCATCTCGAATAAAATGATGCCTGATTTCAATATGTTTGGTTCGGGAATGAAGTACAGGATTCTTTGCAATATTTATTGCACTAGTATTGTCACAAAAGATAGAAGTACAACCTAGCTCAACCGAGTAGTCCAGAAGCTGGTGTTTTATCCATATAACCTGTGTGCCACAGCTCCCTGCTGCCACATACTCAGCTTCAGCAGTAGAGAGAGCCACAGAGTGTTGCTTCTTGGATCCCCAAGAGACTAAGCACCCTCCTAGAAATTCGCAGTGACCACTAGTGCTCTTCCTGTCCAATTTACATCCTGCATAATCTGCATCAGTGTATGCAATGAGATCTAAACTACATGATGCAGGATACCAGAGACCTAGATCATGGGTGGCAGATAAGTATCTAAAAATTCTCTTTACAGCTGCCAGATGCAATTCAGTAGGCCTAGCCTGGTATCTGGCACACATCCCTACACTAAATTGAATGTCGGGCCTGGATGCAGTTAAGTAGAGGAGTGAACCGATCATACCTCTATATAGTTTAGCATCCACCTCTTTACCTTTTTCGTCTGAATCCAGTGAGGAGCTGGTACCCATGGGTGTTGAGATTGTCTTGAGGTTGGTCATTCCAAACCTTTTCAGCATCTCCAGAGTATACTTGGTTTGATTTATGAAACAACCATCCTCCATTTGTTTGACCTGCAGCCCAAGAAAGTATTTTAGTTCGCCAACTAGACTCATTTCAAATTCTTGGGACATAGACTCAGAAAAATCTTTACATAATTTTGAATTGTTAGATCCGAAAATGATATCATCAACATATACCTGGACCACAATTAACTCCTTTTCGAGACTTTTAGTGAATAGGGTTTGGTCAACCTTACCTCGAATGTAGCCCTTGCTCACAAGGAACTCAGAAAGTCTCTCATACCAGGCTCGGGGAGCCTGCTTCAATCCATAGAGGGCTTTATTCAACCTAAAAACCATGTTAGGCTGAACAGAGAAATTAAACCCAGGAGGTTGTTCAACATATACCTCTTCCTTCAATAACCCATTTAAGAATGCGCTTTTGACATCCATTTGCTGTAGCCGAATGTTTCTAGAGCATGCAAATGCAAACAAAATTCTTATAGCTTCCATCCTAGCTACTGGTGCATAGGATTCATCAAAATCCACACCAAATTCCTGACTGTACCCTTGAGCTACAAGTCTTGCTTTGTTTCTAGAGATAGCTCCATTTTCATCAATCTTATTTTTGAAAACCCATTTAGTGCCAATGACATGAGTGTTTTCAGGTCTAGGAACTAGTTTCCATACATTATTTTTCTCAAATTGATTTAATTCCTCACCGATGGAGGATACCCAAGAGTCATGCTTTAAAGCCTCTTCCACAGTCTTGGGTTCTACCTGAGATGTCAAGGCAGCTAAGTCCTGTTCTTGGACATTTCTAAAATGAGACCTTGTCCTAGTGGGGTCATGCAAATTACCTATGACATTTTCACTAGGGTGATCTTTGTGAAAGATTACCTCACCTGAGGGTTCACCTACCTCAGTTGCTTCTTCTTGTTGTAAGTTTTCTGGTTGAGCAGTTTGCTGCATCTCTTCTTCTTCAATTTTCTCCAAGAAATCTCCCTCATCAGATGGCTCCCTGTCATCATTTATCTTTTTGTCAGATAGAACATTCTCATCAAACACTACATGAGGTGTTTCTTCAACAGTTTGCTCATCTTTATTGAAGACTCTGTAAGCCCTAGAGGTTTCCGAATATCCGAGAAAAAATCCAGGAGAGCTTCTTGCTTCAAACTTATCCAAACCATTCTTACCATTATTGTGGATGAAACATTTGGAACCAAAGATTTTAAAGTAAGAAATGTTTGGCAGCTTACCCTTGAGGAGTTCATAAGGAGTTTTCTTATGAGTAGGTCTTACCAAGGCTCGATTTAAAATGTAGCATGCTGTATTTGCAGCTTCTGCCCAAAATCTCCTTGGAAGTCCACTCTCAATCAGCATAGTCCTGGCCATTTCAATTATTGACCTGTTTCTTCTCTCAACAATTCCATTCTGCTCCGGTGTCCTGGGAGAAGAAAATCTGTGAGTCACTCCCTCTCATGAGCAAAATTCAGAGAATGAAGAGTTTTCAAATTCTCCTCCATGGTCAGACTGAATTGTAATGATATTATGTTCACCTTGCAGTTTGATTTTATTAAAAAGTTCTTCAAAGTGAACAAAAGCATCATTTTTATTTGCTAAACAGAACAACCAAGAAAATCTAGTGAAGTCATCAACTATGACTAGACCATATCTCTTACCTGACAGGCTTTGTATTCGAGTAGGACCAAAGAGATCCATGTGCAAGTGCTGTAGTGGTTTAGATGAGAGACCCTCAGTTCTCAACTTAAAAACTGCACGAGTCTGTTTACCTTGAGCACAAGCATCACAGAGCTTGGACCCTAACAGGAATTTTATTTTGGGCAAACCTCTGACTAGGTTATAATTAGACAGTTTATTCAAAGTAGACACACTAGCATGGCCTAGACGCCTATGCCAGTCAAAAGCAACCTGTTCAGAATTAGCAGACAGACATAAGTTTGTTTCAGAATTATCATCTAGATCAACGATGTACACATTATTTACTCTATGACCTTTGAACATGATGTTATCAGAATTCAACTCAAAGACAGTGCAAGAGTTGTGGTCAAAGAGTACCTTGTGTCCTTTGTCACAAAGCTGACTTATACTTACCAAGTTGTGCTGAAGTCCTTCTACAAGATACACATCTTCAATGGAGTTAGTAGAGGACTTACCAACCGTACCAATTCCAATTATTCTTCCTCTGTTATTTCCTCCGAATTTGACCAAGCCCCCAAGCTTCATTTTTAGTTTGCTGAATTTGGACCGGTCTCCTGTCATGTGCCTGCTACAGCCGCTGTCAAGATACCACTTGTTATGCTCAGCTGCCAGGCTGACCTGCAAAAATTCAGACAGAGTAATGTGGGACCCAATTCAAATTGGGTCCAAAGCCAGTTTTCAGATTATGCAAAAAGCACTTAGGAACCCATATCTGTTTTACTGTTTTCTTCAGTGGTTTTATGTGGGTTGATTCTTCCCTTTTGGCATTTCTTGGTGGGTGTTGAATGAACTTATTCCCATTTGAACTATGCTGTTTCTGAACACAAACATTGTTGGTTGGCCTCTTAGAGGATACGCGTGTGTGTTGAGCATAATTCAGGTAAGCATTTTTACTCCAATAAAATTTGTGCTGAAACTGGTGAACGTTGCCATGCTCTACTTGATAATTAGCATGATGAGCTCTCTTAACAAAACTTTTCACTCTTTTTGTGACATCAATAGGACTGGTTCTGTGAGAACCTTTGTTCCCCACCTGTTGCACATGAGCAGTTCTTGTTTCAGGGTTTCCCGACTTAGGTTGCTGACCAATGGATTGAATGAATTTGCCGGTCGACAACTTCATTGTAGAGACAGATTTGGAACTGGATGGTGTTTCCAGTTTCTCTTTGCCTTTGGCGGGGCAGAACGTGGTAGTCTTAAATTCAAAGGGTTTTTTACTAGTAGGATTGTATCCTAATCCCTCCCTATTGAAGTTTACCCTCGACCCCAGAAGGACATTCAGGTTGTTTCTCCCCTCTGTAAACTTCTCAAGCACTTTTTCTTTGTCCTCAATCTCCTTCTGAAATTCATTGCATTGGTCCTGGAGTTCCTGATTAACTTTTCTAACTGCCTCATATTTTTCAGCCATCAGTCTAATCTCTCCTTTACACTCTTCAGCTTTACACTTCAGCTCATCTATTCTAGCTAGACTCTCCTCTCTTTCCATTCTCAACCTCTCAATCTCACCTTTAACCTGGTCTAGCTCAATGACCATCTCCTTGGTTTTCATGCTATCAGTGACAATAGAAGAGTGTTCTTCAGACAAAGAATGAAACTTACGTCTAAGCATTCTGTGCTCCTTGTTTAAACAATTATATTTACTTAACAGGTCGCCATAGGCGTCCTCCCAATCATCCAAAGTAAAATTCTCAAATAGGTTTGTTACCTCTTTCTCATGATCAGCCATGAGGCAGGCCTTCTCTTCATTTTCACTGGACGAAGTGGCTTCTGGGTCCTCCTCCTCATCGCTCCATGTGCACAGCATGGCCTTCTTCTTCTTGTGCACCATCTTCTTCTGGTGTCTTGGAGCCTTAGCTTGTAGCTCTGGACATTCACTTTTCATGTGACCGGGTTTCTGACAATGATAGCAAGTGATCTTCTTAGCAGACCGGTTCTTCTCAAATCCTCGCTCAGGAGACTTCATTGCAGCATTAAATTTCTTCCTCCTGTAGAATTTTCCTTTAGTTCTCAGGAACTTTCTGAATTGCCTGGTGAGCATAGCTCGCTCGTCCTTGTCCAGGTCTGAGAATCCATCAGAGCCTTCGCTGCTATCATCACTACTGCTGCTGCTGCTGTTGTTCTTCTTAGCATGTCATGAGACCTTCAGAGCAACATTCTTTCCCTTTCTGTCATGCCCATCGTTTCCATGTTTGAAATTCATTTCATGGGTCATGAGGGATCCAATCAGCTGGGTCACTGTCATGATGGATAAATTTCTTGATTCCTCTATTACAGTCACCTTGGTTTCCCAGACGGGAGTTAGAGACCTAAGGATCTTCCTGACTATGTCTTCTTGTTGAATATCCTTTCCAAGGCCTTTCAGACTGTTGATGATCACGGATAATCTGGCATACATTTCTGTGATCGGCTCCTCTGGCTTCATCTTAAATAACTCATATTGAGTTGTAAGTATGTTGATCTTGGTAGCCTTCACCTGAGATGTGCCCTCATGAATTAACTGCAAATCATCCCACATTTCCTTTGCAGTCTTGCACGCTGAGATCCTTGAATACTCTTCCGGGTGGACGGCGCACTGTATGATGTTAACAGCTGTCCAATTCAGTGCGGAGAGTTTGACTTGATCTTCTGTCCACATATCTTCATTTGGTGGAAGGGTGTATGGACCATTTGTGATAACTTTCCATAGCTTGTGGCTTTGGGCCCTGATAAAGACTTCCATCCTGTTCTTCCAGAAGAAGTAATTATTACCATCAAAGAAGGGGGGACGGTTGATAGACTGCCCATCAGCTATGAAACTGCGAGGACCAGTGGATCCGTTTCCCTGGCCGTTGGACCACATTCTGGGAAAAACCCTCTCTGATACCAACTGATAAGTACAATATGAAGTGATCTAGAAAGGGAGGGGATGAATAGATCACTATTTTTAAAGAATTTAAAGAATTCTGCAGAGTATATTGCTAAATGCAAATAACCTTGAGCTCAGACTAACGAATATGATGCAGTGCAGTTAATAGCTCAAGCAAATAGAAGGCATATCATGATAGTACCACAATCGATCGCACAAGGGCTCAGGGGATTTTAAGGTGGTTCGGTCCTTCAGACCTACATCCACCCCACACTCAAACCGAGTGTGGCTTCACTAAAGGCTGGGCAACACAGCTTGCCAGACAACTGCTGATACACAGCTTCCCAGGAGAACAACCTCTCCTCTTCCTCCTACCCGGAGGGAACCTCTAGCGACCAGCAGTCGCTAGAACCCAGAGACTTATGTCTCTCTTCCTCTTTACCAAGAGGGAACCCCACTAGTAGCAGCCCTGCTACTAGTGAACCAGAGGTCGAAGACCTCTCTTCCTCCCAACCCGGAGGGAACCTACAAGCAGCTCACCTGCTGCTTGCAAATCGGAGAATGAATCTCCCTTCTCCTGATCTCACAGGAGGACCCCGACCTCAATCCAGAGGATCGGAAACACAAACAAGGACAGTAGAAGAAAGATAAGAACAATAAACGAAAACATACGAACGAAGGAAATCAAATGCCAGAAAATGGAAACAATGTAGCTCAACACAGAGCAATAGACTTCGGATTTGATCCGCAAGTCAGAACAACTCTTCTGATCACTCTTCTGCTCTCTCTCTCTTTTTCCCTCTGCTATTCTTTCTTCTTTCTTTTCTTCTCCTGGATCGAAGGGCTCTCAATTTTCCTATTTTTTCTTCTATGCCTCTCTTCTTCGATCACCTTCATCTGAGGACGAAGGATTCTATTTATAGCAGAACAGCAGGTGGATAGGGCACAAAACGCGTGTGCCTCCCACGCTCGATCCAGAATCTTCCTGCCACGTGCCTTTATCAGATTGGTTCCTCTTGTCTCGGATCACGTGCAGCCCTGGAGTGTGGAATGTTCTTCCTCGGACCTGTAATGAGATTAAGTCCATTAATACGCTGCATGGCCATTAAAACCAAAACTGCATGAGGTATAGTAACACCACGACGTGACTATTACTCGAGATGACACAAGAACGACACGAGATACTCTGTAACAGGTCAGATACACAGAAGAAAATGACACGAGGTGAGGTTATAAGCAAAAGAGACACGAGGTCACGAATGCAAAAACAACACGAGGACAACACGGGCTAACGACAGAAACCGACATGAAGACTAAAGCGAGAAACCAACACGAGGACAGAATATAACGAAACGACTCGAGGTGAAAACAACACGAAGTGAAGTTTGACACGAAGTAAAAAGCAACGACACGAAGTATAGTGGTGACAAACACACACTATATAGAAAACGACACGAAGCCAGTAAGAACAGCACGAGATGAAAACAGCACGGGCTGATAACGACACGAAGTCGAAACAGTAAATAACACGGGATCACACTGCACGAGGTAAAACTACACGAAGACTTAATAAGAAAGACGACACGAGGTGGCAATAAGGAGAACGACATGAAAACAACATGGACTAGCAACCGAAACCGACACGAAGTCAAACAATACAACACGAGGTGTTGTAACCAAGAAGAAGTGCCAATCAACTCGAAGACAGTATGCAAAGAAATGACTCGAAGTGAGATGAGAACAGAATGAAACAAAGAAGACGACACGGAGTGCATAAAACCAACACGAAGACGTGGACTATAGTAACCGTCACGAAGTGTGGTTACTAAGTAGGAACGACACGAGGTCTACAGGAAAACTACTCGAAGTTCATCAGAACTTTTTAGAGCAGCTTCAGGAACACGACACGAAGTCATGAGAAGAGAAAACAATCACAAAGTGAAACGAACACTTGAACTTAGACTGACTTAGAGACTCAGCGAAAGGACTCGAAGACAGGAATACAAAGGATGACATGGAAACAACACAGTAAACAAATACTGCACGAGGTGAAAGACAACACTCAATCAGACGACAACATGGCTAGCTCGACACGAGGTGAAAACGCGAAGCAAGAACTACATGAGGTTTGAGGAAAATAGCACGAAGACAGAACATGAACGAACACACGCAGTGTTACCTCTTAGCAGCTATTTCATATAAGACCATGGATAACTCAAGTGCAAGATATCTGATTAAAAATAATAAGAACAATTAACATAGTGTTGCTCATCATCAAAACACTTAGGGAAGACACACAAACCAACAGCCACTTGGTCTTCAATCCTCGAGTGATGTCGTGTGGCAGTTCCTGGGGACCCTCCAGCAGGCCGTAACAGCCAGTAGGGATTTAACTTACGTTCAGCTGAGGGGGTTGATAGAGCATCTGTCCCGCTCGCTGCTGGCCCTTGGCTGTCCCATGGACGACTGGACTCCACGGGTGATCATGCTCCTGAAGTATGTGAACCGGAGGGAGTTCTTGGGCCGGGAGGCAGCTGACCAGTTGGTGGCCATATCAATGGAGCGGGCTGAAAACAAGACGGCCCTCATTTCCCTGCAAGAGACCGCGGTGAGGGCGAGGGACGAAGCCAACGCCTCTCTTCAACGTCGGAACTCCCTGACGGCCCGGATGACGGCATTGCGAGCCGAACTTTCCAGGATAGAGGCTGAACTTGAAGAAGTAGATCGCGTGGGGGTCCAAAAGGTTGAGGATGCTGAGATGGCCGAAGGACAAGCTGCTTCCCTGGAGGCGAAGCTATCCGAGCTGGAGGCCACCGAGTTCAGATTGCAAGAACTGATCCGTCATCCGTCCTTGGGTATTCCTGTGCTGGAGGACATCTTCCGACGCCCTTTGCCGTAGTCTCTTTTCTTTATGTGCTCACTTTTAATGCACCTTATGTATCCCAGGGCATGGTCCATGTAATCATGCGCCTTCACTTCATAGTAATGAAAAATCTCCATCTTGATTTTGAATGAAGACTCCAACTTGTTATTGTGCTGTTTTTTTTTTGTTTGCCCGTCGATTCTAGTTCGAGTGTGCGAGTCATTAGGGCAGGAGAGCGCTCACGTCTTTAGGGAAGGGGTGAGGTGTTCACTCCACCGCGCCACGACTTTTCTCAAGACTAGAAATGGCTTATGCTGGTCGAGAGTTCGGGGAACTCAGGGGGGCATAGTGAAACTGGCGGATAAACGGTCATGCCGAGAGCGGCAAGAACCGAGAACGGGTAGCGACCGGTCTTGCCGATGATGACAAGGGTCGAAAGGGTAGACGGTCTTGCCGATGGTGATAAAAACCGGGTAGGTAGTGACCGATCTTGCCGATGGTGACAAGGGTCGAAAGGGTAGCCGGTATTACCGATGGTGACAAAAACCGGATAGGTAGTGACCGATCTTGCCGATGGTGACAAGGGTCGAAAGGGGTAGACGGTCTTGCCGATGGTGACAAAAACCGGATAGGTAGTGACCGATCTTGCCGATGGTGACAAGGGTCGAAAGGTAGACGGTATTGCCGATGGTGACAAAAATCGGATAGGTGTAGCGACCGATCTTGCCGATGGTGACAAGGGTCGAAAGGGCAGACGGTATTGCCGATGGTGACAAAAACTGGATAGGTAGTGACCGATCTTGCCGATGGTGACAAGGGTCAAAGGGGTAGACGGTCTTGCCGATGGTGATAAAAACTGGATAGGTAATGACCGATCTTGCCGATGGTGACAAGGGTCGAAAGGGGTAGACGGTCTTACCGATGGTGATAAAAATCGGATAGGTAGTGACCGATCTTGCCGATGGTGACAAGGGTCAAAGGGGTAGACGGTCTTGCCGATGGTGACAAAAATCGGATAGGTAATGACCGATCTTGCCGATGGTGACAAGGGTCGAAAGGGGTAGACGGTCTTGCCGATGGTGACAAAAACCGGATAGGTAGTGACCGATCTTACCGATGGTGACAAGGGTCGAAAGGTAGACGGTATTGCTGATGGTGACAAAAACCGGATAGGTAAGTGACCGATCTTGCCGATGGTGACAAGGGTCGAAAGGGGTAGACGGTCTTGCCGATGGTGACAAAAACCGGATAGGTAGTGACCGATCTTGCCGATGGTGACAAGGGTCGAAGGGGTAGACGGTCTTGCCGATGGTGACAAAAATCGGATAGGTAATGACCGATCTTGCCGATGGTGACAAGGGTCGAAAGGGGTAGACGGTCTTGCCGATGGTGACAAAAACCGGATAGGTAGTGACCGATCTTACCGATGGTGACAAGGGTCGAAAGGTAGACGGTATTACTGATGGTGACAAAAACCGGATAGGTAAGTGACCGATCTTGCCGATGGTGACAAGGGTCGAAAGGGGTAGACGGTCTTGCCGATGGTGACAAAAACCGGATAGGTAGTGACCGATCTTGCCGATGGTGACAAGGGTCGAAGGGGTAGACGGTCTTGCCGATGGTGACAAAAATCGGATAGGTAATGACCGATCTTGCCGATGGTGACAAGGGTCGAAAGGGGTAGACGGTCTTGCCGATGGTGACAAAAACCGGATAGGTAGTGACCGATCTTGCCGATGGTGACAAGGGTCGAAAGGTAGACGGTATTGCCGATGGTGACAAAAACCGGATAGGTGTAGCGACCGATCTTGCCGATGGTGACAAGGGTCGAAAGGGCAGACGGTATTGCCGATGGTGACAAAAACCGGATAGGTAGTGACCGATCTTGCCGATGGTGACAAGGGTCGAAAGGTAGACGGTATTGCCGATGGTGATAAAAACCGGATAGGTAAGTGACCGATCTTGTCGATGGTGACAAGGGTCGAAAGGGGTAGACGGTCTTGCCGATGGTGACAAAAACCGGATAGGTAAGTGACCGATCTTGCCGATGGTGACAAGGGTCAAAAGGGTATAAACACTAGACGTGTATAAGTGGGATATCGGATGAAGATCCTCGTCACGACCTTGAAAGTGGCCTTTTGGACGGCGGATGGTTCATCACTATTCATCATTCAAAATTTTTATTCACATTACTGACCTAAGCGCCCTTTCGGGTCTTCGCCGAGGCCAGCCCCCTCTTGCTTTTGCCCACGCGCCCTTTCGGGTTTTCACGCGGCGGGGTACCCGATTTTGCCTGCGACGCCCTTTCGGGTTTTCGCCACAGCTGGGTTATAGCCGTTTTTGCACTTGTCCTGATATAGGAGCAAGTCTGGCGGGGTATCTCTATTTTTAACCCCAATTTCTTTTCTCTTTTTTTTTTGAATTCGAGATTCAGAAGAACTGGATCGCGGGAAGGCCGACCGTCCTTGTCGATGAGGACAAGGGTTGGTCTGAGGTCTATTTCATCGACACTGGTTAGATGTCGAAGCAAGGAAGTAGTTTATTAACAAGGATGTAGGGTCCAAGTTCAAGAGTAGAGGTTGACCGATCTCGCAAATGATGGCGAGAGTCGAAGAGGGTTTATACGTCGGCATATGTCACTGCCGAAACAGGAATGGGGTTGTCAACAGGGACGTAAGGTCCAATGTTGGGGGTAGAGATCGACCGATCTCGCTGATGATGACGAGGGTCGAAAAGGGTTTGTTCATCGACATGGGCTACATGCCGAAGCAAAGATGAGGTTATTAACAAGGACGTAAGGTCCAAGTTATGGACAGAGATCGACCGATCTCGTCGATGATGACGAGGGTCAAAAAGGGTTTGTTAAAGTATTCCCGGTGGGACTTTGATGATTGTCCCTTTCGGAGTTTCATTGGGTGGAGAATAGGAGAGGCATTTGGGAGTTACCACTTTACCGACTCAAGCACCCTTTCGGGTTTTCGCCGAAGCCAGCCCCCTCTTGCTTTTGCCCACGCGCCCTTTCGAGTTTTCACGTGGCGGGGTACCCGATTTTGCCTGCGACGCCCTTTCAGGTTTTCGCCACAGCCGGGTTATAGCCATTTTTGCACTTGTCCCGATATGGGGCGAGTCTGGCGGGGTATCTCTATTTTTAACCCCATCTTTTTTTTTCTTTCCTTTTTTTTTATTTGGAATGCGATCCGAGAGAGAGTAGCTTGATCAGGGTGAGATGCCGCTATACCGAGGGAAGTAACTTGATTGGGGCGGAGTGCCGCCAACCGAGAAAGTAATTTGATTAGGGCGGAACACCGCTAATCAAGAAAAGTAGCTCGATCAGGACGGGATGTCACTAACCAAGGGAAAGTAGCTTGATTAAGGCGGAGTGCCACTTACCAAGGAGAAAAGTAGTTCGATTAGGACGGAATGCCGCTAATCAAAGAAAGGGTAGCTCGATTAGGACGGAATGCCGCTGACCAAGGGAAAGTAGCTTGATTAAGGCGGAGTGCCACTAACCAAGGAGAAGGTAGCTCGATTAGGACGTAATGCCACTGACCAAGGAAAAGTAGCTCGATTAAGGCGGAGTGCCACTAACCAAGGAAAGGGTAGCTCGGTTAGGGCGGAGTGCCACTGACCAAGGAAAAGTAGCTCGATTAAGGCGGAGCCACTAACCAAGGAAAGGGTAGCTCGGTTAGGGCGGAGTGCCACTAACCAAAGAAAGGGTAGCTTGATTAGGACGGAATGTCGCTAACCAAGGAAAAGTAGCTCGATCAGGACGGAACGTCACTAACCAAGGGAAAGTAGCTTGATTAAGATGGAGTGCCACTAACCAAGGAGAAGGTAGCTCGATTAGGACGTAATGCCACTGACCAAGGAAAAGTAGCTCGATTAAGGCGGAGTGCCACTAACCAAGGAAAGGGTAGCTCGGTTAGGGCGGAGTGCCACTAACCAAGGAAAGGGTAGCTCGGTTAGGGCGGAGTGCCACTGACCAAGGAAAAGTAGCTCGATTAAGGCGGAGTGCCACTAACCAAGGAAAGGGTAGCTCGGTTAGGGCGGAGTGCCACTGACCAAGGAGAAGTAGCTTGGTTAGGGCGGAGTGCCGCTAACCAAGTAAAGGGTATGCTCCGACCGATCACTCGGGGTGTGTCGGCTGTGCCGTATGATACAGCTTAATGTGTTTTCCGTTGAGGGGAGAGAACTAGACGGCTCCTTTGTGGTCTACAAGGACGTAGGCACCCCCTTCATATACTCGACGGACGATATACGGTCCGACCCAGTTTTCGACCAGTTTCCCTTTGGGGTTAGAGGCCATCACTTCTCTTCTTTTGACCATCACCAGGTCTCCTTTCTTGAACTCTCGACCCTTGACTAACTTGTCAAAAGCACGGGCCATGCGAGCTTGGTAGAGTTGGATGTTTTGTTGCGCCTGGAGGCGTTTTCCTTCGAGCTCAGCGAGCTCTTCCAATCTTCTTTCTGCGTTGGTCTGCTCACCGCTGACTAATCCGTGCTGGATGGCAACTCGCAATGAAGGAACTTCAAGCTCAATCGGCACCACAGCTTCCGACCCATAGACAAGGGAGAAGGGTGAACAGCCGGTTGGGGTCTTGTAGACAGTACGATAAGCCCAAAGTGCTTCGTACATCTTTTCTTCCCAATCCTTTTTGTTAGACTTGACAGTCTTTGCCAATACTGTGCACAAGGTCTTGTTAAAGGCCTCTGCTAGTCCATTAGCTTGAGGGTTATAGGGGGACGATGTCCTCCAGTCAATTTTGTATTTGTCAGCCAGCCGATAAACCTTCTGGTTCCGGAAATGGCTGCCGTTATCAGAGATGATTCGGCTGGGGATCCCGAACCGAAATATTACATTCTGCCGGAAGAATCTTGCAACTAGTTCTCCGGTCACATCTCTTAGTGCTACTGCCTCCGCCCATCTGGAGAAATAGTCTGTAGCTGCTAAGATGTATTTGCACCCTGATGAAGATGCTGGAAGTGGCCCTACCACGTCCGTGCCCCACTGAGCAAACGGCCAACTTGGTAGAGTGGGATGTAGTGGCACTGGGGGTCTCCTCGCCACATTAGCATGCTCTTGACATTTCTGACAAGCCTTGGCGAACTTGCAACAATCGTTGAATATAGTGGGCCAATAGTAACCCAATTTCTTTATCTCTATCTTCATTTTCGGGCCGGCCTGGTGTGCCCCAGCTGATCCTGCATGAACTTCTTGCATCACCTGTCCCGCTTCTGTTGAAGACAAGCAACGGAGTAGGACTTTCCTTCGGGCATCTGCCATAATTCGGAACAAGGTCCCGCTTCTCATCTCGTAAGAATCCTTGATCCTCAGGAGCTTCATTCTTTGTTCCTTTTCTTTTGGAAGTTGCTGGTGTTGAAACCAGCGTAGGTGATGCTCTCGCCAGTCGGGCTGCTGAACCCCTTGGATGACTGCTACCTCCATCTCTTCTTCGTCGGCCAGAACCTCTGTTACGCTGGGGACCTGTCGGTGGTTGATCACTGATATATTTAGGCTTGTGTCTGGTGGGACTGCCAATGAACTGGCCAACTTAGCGAGGGCGTCTGCCTGAGCATTCTGGCCTCGATTGATGTGCTTGATGCTGATGAAGTAGAATCTTGATATCAGGCGAGTTGCCAACTGGTGATAGGGGAGGAGCTCTTGCTTTCGCACCTCGAACTCCCCTTCTAGCTGTTTTATAACTAGCATGGAGTCTCCGAATGCTTCCAGCATCTGAATCCCCATGGACAGAGCAATCTGCAACCCGATTATCAGGGCTTCATATTCTGCTTCATTGTTTGTGCATTGTTTGTTTATGGAGCAGGAAGTATGGACCACTTCTCCTTCTGGGGACTTCAAGACTATGCCTGCTCCTGCTCTGACCCTGGATGATCCGGTAGCAGAGGTGTCAATTCTGGAAGCGCCATCAAAGTATAGCTGCCATGAGGAAGGCTACACTTGGGCGGCTTCGAGGGTCTCATCCTCGGGAAGTTCCGGTTCCCACGGGCTTTCTCCGGGTATCGGATGTTCAGCAAAGAAATCTGCAATAGCTTGACCTTTGATGGCTTTGCGCGGTACGTAAGAGACATCAAACTCCATAAGGATTACCGCCCATTTACCCAGGCGGCCTTTGAGTGCTGGCTGGGACATGATGTATTTCAGGGGATCCTCTTTGGACACCAAGCTGATTTCATGCGACAACATATAGTGCCGGAGCTTTTTGACTGCGAAGACTAGTGCCAGGCAGATCTTCTCAATATAAGTGTATTTTTCTTCAGTTCTGACCAGTCTCCGACTGAGGTAATAGAGGGCTTGCTCTTTCCCTTCTTCATTGTTCTGGGCTAGCATTGCCCCCAGAGAATTGTGTGTAGCTGCTATATACAGTATCAACGGTCGTCCTTTCACCGGTGCGCCCAATACTGGAGGAGTTTTCAGATAGTCTTTTAGCTTGTCAAAGGCTGTCTGGCAATCTTCATCCCAATAAAAGGGAACATCTTTCATCATCAACTTGTGAAACGGCTGGCATCGCCCCGACAAATTGGAAATGAAACGCCGGATGTAAGCCAAGCGGCCTTGTAGTGACCTCAGCTCGGAGATGTTCCTTGGTGGAGGTAACTCCTGAATTGCCTTGATCTTTGCGGGGTCTATCTCGATCCCCCGATATCGGACGACGAAGCCCAAGAATTTTCCGCTCGACACTCCGAACGCACATTTCATAGGATTCATTTTTAGCTCATGCTGCCTCAGCCTCTGGAAAATAATCCGGAGGTCTTGCAGGTGATCTTCTTTTCTTCTGGTTTTGACCACCAGGTCATCTATGTAGCACTCGACCTTGTGGTAGAGCAATTCATCAAAGATTTTGGTCATTGCGCGCTGATAGGTTGCGCCAGCATTCTTCAGTCCGAATGGCATTCTCTTGTAATGATAAATGCCTTTAGGAGTTCGGAAAGCAGTATGGACCCGGTCATGCTCCGCAATCCAAATCTGGTTGTAGCCGGACGACCCATCCATGAATGACAGGGCTTCATGGCCGGTTGTAGCATCGATCATGACCTCGGTTATTGGCACCGGGAAGTCATCTTTAGGGCAGGCTTTGTTTAGATCTCGGAAGTCGACACAAATCCGGATCTGTCCATTCTTCTTTTTCACGGGGACGATATTCGCCAGCCATGTGGTGTACTGATTTTCTTCAACAAATCCCACATCAATGAGCTTGTCAACTTCAGCACAGATTCGGGTGATGAGCTCTGGCCTCATACGCCGCGGCGGTTGCTTCACCGGCTCGGCTTCAGGGTTGATTGCCAGCTCATGTTGTGAGACGGCGGGACTTAGACCCGGCATCTCTTTATAAGTCCAGGCGAAGCAATCCCGGTATTCTAGCAGTAGTTGAATGTACAGCTCTCGTTCTTCCGGGGCTAGTTGGGCACTGAGGAAGGTAGGCCTAGGGTCCTTCTCATTTCCCAGGTTGACTTCTATCAGTTCATCGACTGTGGCTTGGCCTCCGTCTTCTATTTCCGGAGGTGCCGATTGGAGGTCGACGAAGTCTGGAATACCATCTTGAGGGTCGAGTACTTCGACTTCCTCGTCAGACACCGCCAGAGCTTCACGGGGTCTCTTGGTCTCTTGTGCTAGCGACTGTGTGGATTGATCCATTGATACTTCCATTGCCGTTGCAGCTCCTGAGAGTGAGGGAGCAGCTTCAGTGCTTGTAGATGAGGTTGCAGCCATGACAGGCCAGTAGTTGTTTGCCGCCGGACTCGGACAGCATATCGGATTTGTAGCAGAAGCTGAGGGAGTCTCGCCTTCTGGGATAGTTGTATCTTCCACAGAAGTGACTTTTTCTTTTCTGGTAGCCGGCTCCCCTTGATTGGAGTAAACCGAGGCTCTGTTGACTGGCAGAAAGGGTGTTGAAGTCGTCATTAGCATGACCCCTGCGGAGGGAGAGACTTCTGCTTCTTGAGCATCTTCGGCTTTGCTGCTGCTAGCCGTATCAAATTTGGCTTGAAAGGCCGCTCCTTCCGGACGGACCTGCTCCCAGCATCGGCAGGAGATCAAGGTCTCCATTTGTTGATTCCCGGATAGGGTTAATTCAGCATGTTCGGCTTCCGCCGGATATTCATCAAAGGTTGCCCCCAGAGGGCTATCTTCAGTTGGATAGAAGGTGGAGATGGTATCCACCTCGTACCGCCCACTGTAATAGTAGTCTTCCAGGGTGAAGCCCAGACCCGGATGTTGAGAGACACGTCTCATTTCTTTGTCCAGATTTACAGGATACCACATCTTCTGGAAAGCTTCCTTGCGTTTTTGAGGCTGATCGGGAGGGATGTGTTGCTTTTGAAACATCCTGGCCGTCCGATCAGTGGCGAATGCCAGGCCCTGCACAGGAACCCGTGGGTTGGCTAGATCTTCAGAGAGGCTACAGTCTGTGTCTTCCTGAGTGGGATGCTCCTCGGCTGTATAGAATAAGCTGCTGGGCCCATCTTCCTGTGCCACCTCCCAAGCTTTGAAAGGTTCGACAGTGGGACCATCAAGGCCGGAGACTGGCTTGGTGAGGCCGGCCGGGACTGCGATGCGGTCGTGCTGTCGGTCAACATGCACTTCCTTAGCTTTGGGGTATAATGCTGGGGGTGTCACCCTGCCGACATTTCCAGAAGCCGTGATGTGGGAGACCACCTTCGGCTTGATATATCCGCGCGGCGGTGGTGGATACCAACCGTCACCCGATCTATTCTTCGATGCCCCTACGGGGGCTTCAATTTTAGAAATCTTCCGGGGAGACCCCGTATACAGATTGTGATGCGGGACAACTGACTCGCTAGCTAACCTAGGACGCTAAAGAACGCGACCAGCACGCGCACGAGACAAGGCAAGCCGGTGTGACCGACTAACGTGAAATCCCTCCGGGCGGAGGCGTCTCCCAACAGAACTCCGAACCACGGCCGTCCCACGGAGGGAGGCGCAACGGGGTCACAACGGGCGAGAAGCCGCTGGACGACACGGGAGTCTAGTCCGAGCTCGGTGCTCGACTAGGGCCAAGGGAAAAGGGGCAGCTCTCGTCTCTCTCAACCAGCAGTAATAAGTGAAACTAGCTAGACCCTACACTCACTCACGCGGCACAATCAATCATATACGTGATAAGCAAGTACTACGGGCGGGAGCGAGACACGTACCTCCACGCCTAGGCGTGGGGAAGGAACCCCGGCCGAGTCCAACCACCCCGATACACGCGTGAGAAAACTAATACAAACATCAAAAGGGCCCACTCCTCGCAGGGAGGTAATAGGCTACAACCACAACTACACACGGGGCGGCCGGCGCACGGGTTGACGGGCAGCAGCCGAGGTCGGGGATGAAGCCGGATGCCGACCCTCGCAATGCCGATCGCTCCTGTAGTAGCCTTTGAGGAGGAGGCCCACGTCGCCGTGGGCACTGCTGGGATGCCGAGCCGGATGGAGGAGGCCCCACGCTGCTGCTACGGCCTCGGGGGATGTCGGTCCGGCGAGAGGTTGCTGGCTGGTCCCTGTGACAGCAGGCAGAGATGGCGCTGGTACACGGCCGTCCGGACAGCGTTTGTGGCGGCGTCTTCTCTGGTGGAAGGCTGACA